>JARJDW010006917.1:0-15061 GCA_030264715.1 Adinopsis sp. GC000173 | reverse complement strand
TTGCTCAACAATTCATTGTAATATGAATAGGTATAATTAAATTATATTCAATCTAAAACAATATTTTTTCCATGCTTTACATTATAAATAAGGTGATGCTTCTTAATTGGATTATTCCGCAATTTGCACACATAATTATATTATATTATAAATATTATCGAAAATGTTCGATAAAAAACAAAATATTTATCATTCATTCAAATGCATAATGTTGCCTTTAAAGTATGCCCTTTTTTAAATAATATTGTTACATGAACGAATATCGTCAAAACATTTTTTAAACTCATTTTCCTGAATCGAGTTTACTACTCGCCATGTGTTCGCTTTTTTCATTGTAAGAATAGCTATAATTAAATTATATTAAATCGGAAACAATATTTTTTCTGTACTTTACATTTTAAATAAAGTGATGCTTCTTAATTTGGTTTGCACACATTAATAATTAGCTACATTTCAATAATTAAATATCAATTTTTCTTGGAATGCATAAATGAAATTTATTTGTGGAAATTGGGATTTAGAAATTCGCTTTAATTAAATTGAGAATGCATTTTACTCATTGTTTATTATTCTAAGAATATTCCAGCAATAATTAAATTGTAAAGTATTTACGACAATGGAACTATAAATTCATCTTTTATAAGTTTATAATTCTAAAGGGAGTCACATTCTTCGTATTCTACATTACAAATTTAAAGCTGCTGTTAATGTTTGCAAAAATTAATAACATTCTAATTACTAAACATGTTAGATATGCACTACGCACGATAATAAACTTAATTAATAATTAATAGCCACCGATTTTATTACCGCAATTAGGACTTTTACTACACTCAAATAGATTGTATATAAATACAATATGTATAATCCCTGCCTTATATATATATTTTATATATATACGGTGTATACGAGTACTAAAAATGTAATGTAATTTAATTAAATTTTATGTACTCGTATTAGTTTACACTCAAAATTATTAAACAAATTTGTAACGTTTCTAGGAATTGTAATTAATAATTATTTACGTCATAAGGCTTTACAGTTGCCGAGTAGGCAACTNCGTTCATGACAAACAATGATATATCATTGATAACGTTGATAACAATTTCAACCGGTTCAATTCTCAACTTCCAAATATGCAACCACGTATGCAACTAATCTGGAAACTTTTGAAATCGGAGGTTGGCTTCCTTACTTTACCTGCCTATGCATTTTTTACTTTACCATTTCGCCTGCCGCTAGACGCTGATAGAGACGTATGTAAACAAGGCAAATAAGCACGGAGGCATGTAAATTTCATTTGCTATTTTGTAGTAGTTTCAATCATTTAATATTATTCCTAGAAACATTGTGAATTTGTTTACAAATTTTCGCATTCTAAAGTTAGTCACATTCTTCATTACAAATTTAATGCAGCTGTTAATATTTTTTAAAATTAATAACATTTCAATTACGATAATTAATATCCACCGATTTTATTATCTCAATTAGGATTTTTACTGCAATCAAATCAATTGTATTTAAATATTCGAGTACTAAAAATGTAATGTAATAATAAAATTCAATTTTATGTATACATGTTAGTTTACACACAGAATTATAAAACAAATTCACAATGTTTCTAGGAATTATAATAACATGTTATTTACTATTTTGCCGTAGTTTCAACAGTTTAATATTATATCGTACTATTCATTATTTCAATTATATTTAATTATATAACAAAATTAACATATCACATAAAATGAGACTTTAAATAAAAAACTTATTCCAAATTCTTATGATATAATTTCAATTAAAAAATGGGGGATTTGATTTAAAAAGATGAAGTTGACCATCGGTAGATAATGCAATATATCTAGGTGTATTTAGTTAGTTTTAATATCAATAAAAACATACAATGTTTAAAAAAATAGAAAAATATATCAATGGACTTGTTTTATTTAAACAAAGAACAATTTTTAATTTAAAATGGATACATACTCGTATATGCGTCAAATGTGATTCTATTAAATCGTAACAAAATATGGCAGTGTCAACACATCCTTTTTGGGTTTTAATTAAATTAAATTAATTTTTTAGTGTTTGTGGAAAGGACATTGTTTTATTTGGAATTGAAATACATACCTGGAAATACCTAGAATTACCAACTTTACATAGCAAATTTAGTCAGCACAAAATGTCATGGAACAAATTTTTTTCCTATTAGACTTTCAAAGGATTTCCAAGTAATTTTGTTGTGTAACATACAGTGCGTTCAATAAATTCGGAAACACTCTTTTATTTTGAAAACTGTGGTTTACTTAAAAATTTTGAACACAAAGGGCGATATTATTTCTTGATCTGATAGTGATATTCAGTTTGCTCTTCCAAGTGTCCATCATGGTCTGCCGATGGTCAACTTCATTTTTTTAATGAAACCCCCTATTTTTTAATTGAATTTTACGTCTAGTCTGTAATATGTACGCAATTTTGATTTAAGACAACGAAGATTCAGCTGGTGTTTTATAAGTCCGGCAATGCCCTTTTATAATATTTAACGACAAAAATCAAATAGATCGGATATGTTTTACTTAAGCTTGCATTTTGATTAAAGCAACTACAGATGAATAGTGAAGCGAGCTACTTAGGATAAAATATGTATTTTACTGTAAATAGATGCAGAAAACATTGTTCATAACTCAGTTAGGCAGTGCGAGATCTTCACTCGGTTATTTACAAATTCTCTTGTGAAAATCTGACCGACTTCCCAACTTTTTTATGAAAATAACTATTTTATTGGTTAGAAATTTTTATAATGCCACATTTTTATGATTCGTCGCCACTTTCCAAAGTATTAAACCTTGACTGTTTTCTCGCAGAATTGTGGCCATTTGATATACAATGCTAGCTTATACAATGTTTGCAAGATGTCAATTTGTATTTCTTTTTCTACACTTTCCGAGCACTTTCTGCCATTTCCCGTTGAGAGTCGCTATTCTATTCTTCTTTAATAAACATGCCGATCGCAAATTAGAATCATATTCAACATATCATGCTCATACTACGTCGAGAAATTGTTTGAATTTCACAAACCTCTCTAGACGATATCTTTTGCTAATGTTTCATTTTATGAGATCGTAAAATGAGTGCGTAGTTCAATCATTACGATTATTTCATTTCATTATTTCATAATCCCTGGGCAAAATAGTATTTACGGGCCCTTTACAAATTATACATTAGACTCTCATAGTTATAGTTAATTTATTTTCCGCAATTTTTTAGTTCTCAGTCATTTTTCCAAAGAATTTTATGCGATCTTCAATAGATCCAGTTCCAAATAAATTTCTGACCTAAAACTCAACAAACAAAAATTATTTCCAAGTTTATCATACATAGAGGCACTTAGACTATCCGTCATTTCACTATACCAGTGGTTTTGAAGCTTTGACAACTCATGGTACTCTTAAAGCTCAAATGCTTGCTTCGAAGAACCTCTTGGAAACACAATGTAGCACATTTCTTTTGGTGCTAGCGGTATAATATCCTTGCTTTACATAAAATGTCAAATTTTTAATTAATTTGAATGATCTGTAGTTACATTTGACTTTGAGCATTTATTATGTTGCGAATTTGAGTTCCGCAAAACAAAATTTGAAGATGGTCTACTATCCATGCGAAGAAGAATAATAAAAAACGCTAAAATTCATGACAAGTATCGATTGACGCTCAATCCATCGTGGATAAATTATACATCAAACTAATATTTAAAATAAATATATTTAATGTATTTTGTATCAACTGTTTGTTGTAAAAAAAGCGAAAATGTTCTAAAGACGTTAATTGATAATTAGATAAGAAATAAAATACATTGTTTACATTAAACAATCAGTTGTAGTAAAGAATAATTAAAGAAACAACACAAATTTGACTTGTTTTCGTTTAGTTGAATTAGTTTTGCTTGGGAAGCGAAATAAAACAACACGAACAATATCTGTTTTAATTAAATGTAGAATAGATTACTAAATTAACGTCACCGTATTATTTGGAAATGTATATTTTGAGATAAAACAGTGAAATTTGCATAAAAAATATAATAAATTAGTATGAATTGAATTCAAAGAAAATTTGCTTACCAAAAGCATAATAATTGAGCGAATTTGTAAAAGCGTCTAAATTTAGATTCAAAACCCGATTCGTAAATTAGATATATAAATTAGCAGGACGAATCTTTGCACATTAAAAGCATTAATGATTTTGCGTTCGTATATAAGAGGGTAAAATGTGCGTCACGTATTGCACTGCTTTTAAATCATCTTCCGTGCGATTAATTTGGCTTTTAGGTGGAAAGAGTACAAGCGAAAACTGAATTTCGTCCACATTTCGAATATGTTTGGTCGGTTAATTTATTAGTTTTGCCCATGTTGGAGTTTATAATGTGCGAAATGAGCGAAACGCCCGTGTTCTCGTTAGCATGTTAATGCTCATGTCAAATGATCCACCTTAGTTATGAACTTGTACAACTTTACTTCGCTACCCTATTAACGAAATAACTCTTTACTAGATCCTTGCATGTAAATTGACTCATTTTCTTTAGCAAATTACCGGTGATAAGGATTTTTTCGCATGTAAAAAATTTTAACAAAGCTATAAAAATTAATATTTATCCCGCTCGCAAAAACTTTTATTTTCTACGCTCTGAAAAATCGATGCATGGCTATATTTTAACGCCTTTAAGTCTACAACCATTCAAGCATTTCCGTATACAAAAACGCTAACCCAACCGGATTAATTAAATAACTTTAAATAAAATCAATATTAATTAGGTTTAATGTTGATACAACATCATAATCAATTAATAAAATCGACAATATCTAATTAAATAGACAGATTATGTAATTAAAGCGATGTTGTAATAAACTTTGCAGCTTGCAAATGCGCAGTCGTTAAGTAGGAAACTGTAATTTCGTCGAGCACATCGACAAGTGGCTGCCTCTACTTAACAACGCTCGGCTGATGTTTCCCACTTGATGCTAACTATTTCTTCAAATAATTAATCGTACCAAAAGAAATACTACATAAAATACATACTGGTAAGTTGCTATGCGCAGTTTAACAATTAATGTTTATCTTACATCGTTGTTTTAGGAGTTAACAGCATCTCTAAAAATTGAGGTTAGATCCTTCGGAATAAAGCTTAATGTTAAATTTATTAAATTATACGTGACATTAACACCACCAAGGAGCAATTCAAATCAAGTATGTATAAAAGTTGTTATATTTTATTAATCTATTACTAATTTGAATCATTTTTAGATTTATGGTTTCATACTGATTTAATGCAAATGAATGAATTATGATTTAACAGTACAAGCAAGAAATTATTCCAATAGAGTATCTCGTGTTTTAGAACACATCTGATTTAATGCGCTTTGGGTAAGCTACATAAATTTCTTAGCAATTTCTGAGAATAAATAAAACTGCAGCTACTGATGCACTAAGAAAACCTCCTCCTGCATCGCGAAAGCAATAATTTATTTACACACCGCCTATGCAGCTTAAAATCAAATATGAACCAGCTGCAATACATGCTTTATTATTTTTAAGAAATTGCTAAATAATGAATCAGATTTGTGTTCATTGCCAATGCGGAATTAACGCAAAAACTATCAAATTCTATAGTATACTTATTGAAGGTAAATTGACGAAAAGTTAAAGAATTTGAACCGTTTAGCCGATCCAAATACATTCACCGTTGAATTGCGATACTGAAATATTTTCGTTTACGCGAAAGCAGTAATATAGTGTAGAGTGTAGCAATTTAAAAAAAAAACTACAAAATTCTTCACATGTATACTGGAGATTCACCAATACTAAATTTACTGCCGATAAGGTTGTATGTTTGATTTGTCATTGCTCCGGGAATCATTAATAATTGAAAATCTTCGTCGCAATAGTACTCTGCAATCATATTGACAATTCAATAAGTAAGTATAATTTTTGCAATATTTATATATGTATCAAACGCTGTCCAATCTAATCTATTTCATATATTACACAGTTATATAATTTTTCTGTGAAACAAGGATACTCGTACGTAATAAGTCATATTTACAATATTGAGCAACGACCTACACGGAGTGCATTGTATAAAAAAGGCAGTATGCATATAAATTAAACAGAACATCTTAAGTTACAAAAGGCAATATTTCTGGTTAACTTAATATATTACTCTATTTAAGTGAGTTTTAAAACACATACATTTTCAATTACAATTAAATCAATAGCTTGTATTAGCATAAGAATGTTTAGTTCAGCCCAATTGCGAATTATTTTCTTTAAATTTGGCTTTTGAATTTGATTCTACTATGTTTAAATTGGTGACATAATTATTCTTAATTAACTGAGAGTATGTTATGCGTTCGTCATATATGAATAAACAATTTACCATCACAATTTAAATGCACATTTAGACAAACAAAATAGGTGCTCGTAAAGGTAATTCTCTGCTACGAAATTAATTACAGCTTGTGCAAATGCATTATTTGCATATAAATTAATTAAAATTAACTACATTTCTATATATAGATAAATTAAAATGTAAATGTATAAATCAAATTCTCTCTGCTCCAATAGAGTAATGTTCGTTTCTACATTGCAATGGACATATAGATGGTATTAAAGCAGAATTAATCCAATTTTCTTCCGATTCAGACATTTTGCAAATATTTAATCGCCTAATTGCATCACAAAAACTGTCGTCTTACTAGTTGCTATTATATACTGAAAACGAATCAAATATTTAATGTTAACATTGGGGATACAGCGTGTTTAGTAAGTCCGACAAACCCCCATTTATTTTGCGAATCAATGCTCAAACAAAAATTATGAACACGTAGATTTATATTATTTTTCATGAGGCTTTTGATGATGATATTGAGTTTGATGGACAACTTTATTTATTTAATCGGATCCCCTATTTTTGAATTCAAATTCAAAGAGATGGTTAAATGCTATATCGAATAACTAATTTTCACTGAAATTTGATTTATGAAATCGGATATACAAACTCTTCAAATAACCACCCTTTAGATTAAATATTGCAACACAGCGTATACGGGTTTTCAATTAGATGTAGCAGCGAATCTAAAGAGTTTTCATTATTTGTTTTCGTTTTCGGTCTACCAGATCTTGACTCATCTTTAATTAATCCTGTTGCTTCAAAATGCTTAATTGTTCTTGAAATTGCATTTTAGTAATTCTATTATTTCCACTACGAAATTGGTGATTAAATATTTTAGTGACTTCCTTATAATTCCATTGTCGATCAACCCATCGTCGTATTTTCAATAGACTTATGCATTCTCGTGAAGACATCGTTAATACATTTTAATTGAAGCCTAGTACTAAATGGTCGCAAAGCACAAACGATTTCGAAAAATCAATGCCAAAGTTTAAATCGATAATTGTCGAATAAGAAATATTACTTCTTTACATTTGATATTGGTAAATTTAATTAGTAAGTATCGTTCTGCTATGTTAACTCTGACTATACAATTGCTTTCATTTGTTTATTTGGCTCTCTACAGATAAAAGCGATAAATATAATATCGGGCAATATACAGTGTCTCTAGCGTTGCTATTTATTATCAAATTTTGTAATAAACTGCTAAATATTATAATATCGAATGAGCGGGTGCAAAAAACAGAATGTGAAAATATATTATTTATCAATATTGAAGTCTTTCAATTACATTATTATATTATTTAATTAAATTAATAAATTCAGGTGATCAAGAGATAGTAGTAGAGATAAAATGTTATGATATTTTAGAATTTGAAATCAAAAATAAGAGATTCTGTTAAAAAAGTGGTGGAGCATGATGGCCATTACTATGCGTTCATGATTTCTGTTTAAACAATTGTTTTCAAAATTGAGGGAGGCTACAGGACTTACCGAGCTCTCTGTGTAGTGTTACATTAAATTAACGCTTTTACATTCTTCGTTAAAATTTGATATATTGCATATAAACGCTTTTTAGAATATTTAATATTCAACATATTATTTTTCAATATTATCACGTCAAAGCCATGTTGTATTTTAATATTTAAGCAAGATTTAATTAAACGCGTATTGTATCAATTTATATTAACAAGTTTGGAGTTTAAAATTTTTTAATTAACATAGATTTAAATAGCAATGTCATTCTAATTAATCTTCCTTTGCAAAATTTCTTATACACTGTTGATTAATTAGATTTATTAAAAAGTCTCGAAGAAATCAATTTGTATCTTTTGGCTTTGAAAACACAATTCAATAGTGTATTGATTTGATATACATATATATATTTTGAGATTCTTCTAAATTAATTTTGTAGTTAGTTGTTCAGCACAGTAGTAGTCTAACCTAAGGCATTTTCAATTATTGTAGAATGCTGATTTAGATTATGATGTACAATAATACATCATCGAAGGTGTGTACAAATATAATTCCATTTGGAAAACAAAGATTACTTGCTTAAATGTAGGTGTCCTATTGTTAAATGCTTCTCTCTCTTAGTTCTTCTCGCTTTGACAGCATCTTTCTTTTTAATTAAAATCAATTTTGTTCGACAAGCGTATCTAAAAATTGACTGCACATTTAATAAAAAAATTGTTTCATCAATCAACTTTTGACAACATCCTCTAGGTTATGATTTGAATTATTTAAATGTTTGAAAAATCACAATGTTGATTAGATTTACTTTATTTATCAATTAGTTGCTACACAAAATGCTATGTTTTATACAATGTAACACAACAATATACATACATAAATACATTTCAATTCATTTGCATGAATAAATTGATTAAGTAGATTTAATATAATTTTTGCAACATACGGGCATTGCGAATTTGCATACAGGCTCTCTCACAGTTGTTATCAGTTTACTAAACTAAACTATTAAACTAAATATGTGCATATTTACCATATACTTCAACTATAAATTTATTTTCATTTAGCAAACAATTGCAGGTTGGTATGATATGATTTTTTGATAATCGCCCAAATCAAATAGGATCGAAAGAATGATCATTATTTATTCATTATTTATGGTAATTTGTTTAAATGTAACACCATCTATAAGTACATAGCAGAAATACTTAAAGAATGCCTTGTTGGAAAAGGTTTCTGTTTTTATTACCTGAATTGATTTTGAAAATTGAGGTCATTCGCGATTGAATAAAAAATTCAATTTAATTTTTACATTCCATTTACGTGATATTTTTTTAATTGCATGCATAGGTCGGTAATGCATCAAACGGAATATCCTTTTATTTCAATCATAACTCGCTACTTATAGCATTAGACAGCAATTTGTTTTGTTGTATAATGTAATTATTAATCTTATTGAAACTTTGACCCCACAACATTAATATTTAAATGTTGTACAATAAACAATATTTCTTTCTAATAAAGCATGGAAATTGAATAATGCTTTAACAAGCAGGTGCATGCCAAAAAATATATGGAAAGAAATGTAATTCCGTTGCCGAAAAATTGTAGAGAAAAAGAATTTTTGTTGCTAGATATTTATCTGTAATAATATCACAAACATGAACTCATTATCGTTACGTCAGTACGATATGAACTTGAACTCTTCGCGCCGCGCCGCAAGGTCATATGGAGATCTCACGAGCTATAAGAATCAACATCCAAACTCCCAGCTCTCTCGAGTCCGCTAATAACAAAGCTTGGATCAGCGCTCAGATAAACCAAGTTATTTCATATTTCAACAAACGAGCTCTACGTTCCATCATATATAATTAGCCCATAGCTATAACATAAATTATGATGTTAACTTTTTATAGGAAACGCACGTCTGATTTATTTTCACAACGATTAGACATATATTACAATAGCTTTTAAACGCGCATTTATATCTTCGCAATGTAATATGCGAAAACGCTTGCTTGTTTTATTCCAAACACTCCTTTAATCATCTTGTTAGGGATTGAACAACATCTGCCTCATGCGCGCCTTATTACCCACATTTTAAAAATTATTATTTGAATAGTGCACAATAACATAATAATTAATTAAAATATTTAAAAGTTAATCAAGTCTGAGTTTGTTCGCCAAACAGGGCGTAACATAAACTAGAGATTAATGATCCGATTAAAATTTTAATCATTATTTTTTTCGTTCGTAGTTACGTTGTTGATGATTTGTTGAGAGATCGGTAGCCGCATTGGTTTAGCAGCGTAAAAATTGTTTACCCCCATTCATTTTTTCCATGCTCTTCTTGTATATTACACACACTAATACACACATCCATACATAGATGCTGTTGTTGTTGTTATTGTTGTTGATGATGTTGATGTTTACGATGATCTCTTTAGCGGAATAAACTGATGCGATTAGGTAATAATGTGTGTGTGCGCTTTATGTGTACTATTATTGAAATTTGAGAGGTTTGCTGGGTTATAGTATGTTTCGAGTATGAATCTCATTAGTATGCGGTTATATGCAGAGCTGAAAACGGCTGACGTTTCATTATTTCTCGTTGACGGATTGGTTTGTGTGTGGAACTTGTTTAGTATTTTTTAGAGAACTTGTTTGTAAAGTCCATTTAAATTTTAAAAATGTAATTTCAAGAATTGAAATTCCATGATTTGTTAAAGCTAAAAGTCATTTAATTTATTTCATTTGTAAAGGACACAGTCTGCACTTAGCAGACGTCGCACACAAATTAATTTAAATGAATGCTATTTAATATCAACATTTAATTATAAAAACACATCTTGTTGATGAGAAATTTTAGGAATATTATACTGAAAGGTAGAAAAGATTCATCCAGCCAGCTCGTTTTAAATATTTGTTTGAAAAGTGAATAGCAAGCAAGTAAGCAAGCAAGCAAGCACGGCACACATGCTCGGATGTTTGTTAGCGCTTATTGAAATCGTTGATAGTTCATATTTCAATCGCAGCTATTAATTAATGAGTATGAGTATGGTGAAATGTTGCAGCTGATGTATTAATTTCATTTAGGTTTTTAAAATCCCATGTATTGATAATGATTGTTGTAACAAGTTTTTAAATAAGGACGATTTATTTGGGCGGATGCTGTGAAAGGAGAGAAGCCGCTGCTGGAGGGAGTCCGTCCGGTGATTTGTCATGTCAGTGTCGCCATGATTGATGTTGTTGGCCCGGCAACATTAGCATATTGAAAGGTTTTGATTCATGTCTGAAGAATCCCGTTGTTTTAAAATAGCAACTGTTACATACACACACATGAAAAATTACAGCTATTGTTATATGAATTTTATATAAAATGAAATTACTTCCTCTTTTTGCCTTATTGTCCTATATAAAATTTTTGATTGACTATTCAATGGAATCAATCTAGCATATTGCTATTTTACTTTTGATTTTATTGGCTTCTTTTGCTTTATTAAACAGAACACACACAGAAAAAATACAACATAATATAAAATATTATAATACTTAAAGTAAAATAAAATACTGATTTTTCATATTCACAATGTCTTCTTCCATCCATCTATTGTAGATTTCTTCTGTCTTCTTATCTTCTTGAACGTTGAACGTTGAACGTCAATTGGAATGTATCGTTTTAATTGTCGGCTGGAATAGGCAAACAGGGATTGCCAATAATTTGATCGGCAATACGGCTGGCTTCTCTCAATCCACTTAAAAACGCACCATGCACAGTTGCAGGATAATTTCGTATTGTGTGTTCACCTGCAAAGAAAACTCTTGCAGGACCTGACGTTGTTGAATTGTTTTGGCCATTTGGTGGTATAACTGGTGATGCTAATAAATCGTAATCACTTCCAGAACTTCCAACAGCAACAAAGCTGTACGAACCTCTTGACCAGGGGTCACCTCTCCAACGTGTAACAACAGTTTCTTTAGGCTGTGGCACGCCTGACTGTCCGAAAATTCCTCGAAGTACAGCAATACATCTAAAACGAAAAAATGCAAATTTAAAAACATGTTCAATAAACTTTTTGGCACATTAACTACCTTCCAACTATTACGTCGTCCGTGACGTTTTCCATTATAGCAGCTGCCTCGCCAGCGACTAAAGCGAGAAGAACAGGCGCCTTATAGAGATTCCAAAACAAAAAGAGTTCCCCTCGGCTAGCAGTTGTACTTCCTACATGTCCGAATAGGTTCGCTTGGGGGTTCCAGAAAATTCGCTCAAAACAGAGCACCACCTTATTCAAATTTCCAAAACCTAAACGTTGAATCGCAGATGTTTTCCAATCCGGAAGCGGCGGTAAGAATTGTACTGTATTCACCTGATTGGACGCCGCCGCGACTGCCAATTTTAACACCCCTAGTGGTAATGTGCAAAGCACAACGTCAGCTATGAACGAAAACAAAAATAAGAAATGTTGAATAGTTATTATAAAGCAGGTGCTGACTACATTTTTGTAATGTGAATGTGGTTCATAATAAAATATAAAAGAACAACATTAATTAACATCAATCTGGTAGATACATCTCCCAACAAATTCCATTGAACCAAGTATCTCAACAATTTACTGTAGCAAAGGGCGCAAGACAATGCAGTCCTGTGGGAGCCATTTATGGGTGCAGCAAACATATAAATTTATTTTCAACGGTCAAACGTATACTGTTCTGCATCTGACGCGACCAATTAAAGTCGGTAAACACCAAGTCTACAATTCCAATCATTAACGTAACTGCCTATTAACGACAAGATCAATTCTTTTCCCAAAGTATAGGTAATAAACTAGATGCAAATTCGTACCTATATACGTATATGTATGTAAGTATTTATATTTTACTCTTTCGCCTTTTCGCTTAATAATAACGATAACATCGTTTTTATTTAAAAATTTTGCAAGATGAGGAGAGAGAGGCAGAGGGAGAAAGAGAGAAAATAAACGCGACTTTAACCAATAACCATTAGTGAATTAATTAAGTATATGGCCCACAGTAAATGTAGATTGGCGAAAATAAATTTCGTATACTTATAATTTGTTAAGGCAAAAACAACGCAAATAAAAATTTGGCTGATAGACAAATATAATTAAAAAAGAGAGGAGGTAACCTAATTAAAATGTAAATATTAATATAGGTTTTATCTTGATGATCAGTCTCTTAATATGGCTGCGTTATTACTTATCCGCAAGTAGCCCTAACAAACGAGTATTTTGCGAGTAGTTTTTTGTAAATGCATCTACTTAAAACACAAGAACGTTTACAGCCAATTGAAGAGTATAAATTTACGAGGATATTAATGAAAAACTAGTTTCGGATAAGAACAGAAGCTCTTATTCGTTCCATTTGATAGCATTCTAATTGGTTAAAGGACATATCATTATCAAGTATGATAAGAACTACCAATGGTACCAAATACCATGACGACCCTCCTACAATTGTACAAACAATGAATTAAACGTATAACCGATTATTTATAACTTCCTGCAAATAAACCGGGATACAATGCATGCTTGTCGAATTTTAACGTCATGAGCCTAATTAAAGTCCACTTATGAATAATTAATTGCAGGAAAGCATATCTTTAATAATAGTGTATTTCATTTAGAAAACAAACAATAGAGATGCTGATAAGTAACAATAATGATTCATTATTAGTCAGACAAATCAGATCTTTTTCCACTTACCATGATAAGTGTTAACCACTTGCGGATTTCTGGCATTGTATACAGTAACTTCAACTCCTCGCTGATTATATTCAACCTTCTTGACAGCCGCATTTAGTTTAATATCCAGACCTTCAGCTAGTGCAACTGGCACACATGAATATCCATTACGTACTGCAACAGAGGAAGAAAGAGGAAAAAAATTAGCCATTTCGTTTATTATGTGCTGCTGATTGTGATAAGGCGTTCTTTGTTCATGAAACGGGGGATTTAAACAAAAACAAAAAAACAAAAAAGTCGATGATAGTAGCATCCCATGAGGCATCACATGCGTGCCGGCTGTTAACCACCATGAAGATCTCGCCATGTGGAGCAAGTCACGAAACGAACGACTCTATAAAGTTCCCGATTATACTGCACGTCTAGGATAATCCATGTTTGAAAAAAAGCATACGCTCGTGAATTTTATATTTCTTTTAAACGAGGAATAAGGAATGATTTAAAATGATAATTTAATTCCATTACAGAATGCGTACTTTTCTCTTGTTCCTCCATCAACCATCCATCAAGTTTTAATTGGCAAATATTACGTGACGATACTTTATGTCGCTGCATTAAATACTTTCATTTCATTCAAGATAAAGTTGAAGCATCAACAAAAGAAACAAAAAAAATTACATAAATTTATTAAGTATGTAGCGCATGTAGTGGATAAGTGTTGCAAGTTTACTTGCTTTGCACCACATCATTACACTTACAACAAGCCTATTTATAAACCATCAGCCTTTATAAACACTGACAGATTTGAGCTTATGGTCGGCCGATTTTCTCATCGTTCGTGTGTTTGTTTAAGCTGCAATTACCTTCCAGACGTTGTAATTACCTATCCTCAATTAAAATAATGGCCTGGATGCCATGAACTATTAACATTTCATCGGACAAACTTTGGGATGGGCCCATATAAAATCACCCCTTTATTAACTTAAAAACGATTATCTCGCAACCAATATTTTACACACACACATACACATACCGCATGTAATTGAATTTTTATATATAATATAACAAACAAGATTGTCTCGTTATGTGTGGCGCAATATTATTCGCGTGAGAAGCAACATTTTCTTCTTCCTTTTCTTCGCTATATTTGATACGTTTGCCCGTTTGCATTAGGTCATTAAATGAGTTTCTTCGTTTCGAACGCGAACGCGTTGAAAGGGTTAAATCTCAGCGCCCATGGTCATGGTGTAGTGGTAGTGTATAGGTATGTATTATACCAATGCTGCGTTGTGTTATGTTTTCTTTTCGAAATTTATCGATGTATGTAAATATATTTTATTGGCTTCCTAACAAGGTATCCTAATGTGTAATCACGAAAAACTAGGTGCATCTATTATTAGGATTGTGTCCGTGTGGTTCAATTTAGATTAATTGCCGATAG
>JARJDW010006912.1:0-24168 GCA_030264715.1 Adinopsis sp. GC000173 | reverse complement strand
GAAATGGTTGAGTAGTGCGTCGTATCCCAATAGCTTTTGCTACTCCTATAGTAGCACTACGTCCCTGCAAAATTTCGACGAAATCGGTGACCCCAGGTATGGGCCTTCCCCTTGTAAGTTTATTGTTGTTAAATTAATTTCGGATGCAATCGAACTATAAATAGACAATTGAAGATATGAGATTGATAAAAAAACTAGCAAATACTTCCAAAATTTTATAAAATTGTTTTAAATTACCTACTTACTTCCGTATCATGTAAAACATAAAAAGTTCTCATTTTTATCGCAACTTGCTAATGTTATGAAAACAACACAAACAAACATCTAACTGTTCAAACAAATATCAACAACAAAGTGTTTATATACTTTTGAATTTATATGCAAATAAATGTTATTACTAATCGTAAGTGTACATTTGTAAATTTGTAATTTAAACTTTTTTCGTTTGAAATACGATCTAATTTGAGCTACGATGCCGCTGATTAAACTCGTATCACAAGTTACCATTATATTGACTATGTATTCTAATTACCAGTGTGTGTTCGCATATGCTTCTCCAAATCTTGAGCCTGCCTGCAACCTTTACCACAAACACTACAAATGAACGGTCTTTCATCTGTATGCATCCTTAAATGAATTTTAAAATTACCACCATGTGAAAACGCTTTATTACATACTTTGCATTTATATGGCATGTCAGACGAATGCGTCTTCATATGTCTACTTAGCTTTGTCGCCGTGCCAAAGATTTTACTGCATATGTTACATTGTTTATCGCTTTCACTACTTTTACTATCCCTGCGTAACTTTTTCGTTTTTGGTTTATTCGCTTTATCGTCTTCGATGGGAACTGGAGGACTTTCTTGTACCGCTTGCGGCGGAATTATGTGTTCATCCGTTTGTTGTATTTGCATTTGTGGATGGATTTGTTGATTGGTATCTTGAATTTGCTGCAGCGGCATCGTATAGCCGCCGTTATATTGCACCGGCATCACATTCTGCATCGTATACCCAATGTGATTGTTCTGCTGGGTAATATTGTAGTTGATTTGTGTTAATGGCGGTGCTTGCGTTTGTATTTGTTGGAATGTTTCGAATTTATCGTCTTGCAAATCTAAGATAGGATGGCATTCAATGTATACACAGCTACTTTGAGGTACAGTCGCTAATTGATCAGTGATTTGTGGTAATTGAGGTGGTTGCGTTGGTTGTTGTTGCTGCGGCTGCTGTTGCTGTTCGATTTGTTCGAGTTGCTCGGCTTCTTCTTCTTCTTCCTCTTCTTCTTCTTGATTTTGTTTGGATTGATAATACTGTCGTAATTTGGCATCAGACCTTTCGCACTGCCTTTTAAATTGGAAGGAAATGTGTAGTTTTGCTGAACATCTATTGCAAATCTGTGTTGGCAAATTATCGTTTTGCCATACCTAAAAACCGAATAATATTCAAACAAAACTACAAACAATCCCTAAGTACATATAAACACATGCAACATCAATGAAATAAAGACACAAAATATAAGTGTTTCATTCATTTATTAAAAATAATAACATTGTTTTCTAAATATGCTACAATTTACCTGAATATCAGCGCAGGACATCAGCTTCTTTGATATATGTACTTTAAATATTGACATCATTTTACCTTCCTTCAAACAAACTCTACATATCTTATCAAAATCCAATTCCATCTTCATAAATTAACTCAACGTTGAATAAAAATAAACTGATTTCCGCTGGACATCATAAACACGAAGCAGACATATTGAAAATGTAACGCATGCGTACTGAAAACGGCAAGTGGATCCCAAGAGTCAAATGAAAACAATAAATTAAGATATATAATGTATAATTTTCTGGATGAAATAATAAACGGTGCAGAACACCGCAATAGAGACGAGTTTAAATTATTCCAAAACAAGGCGATGAATCATTTAGGGGTCAAAGAAATTTGAAACAAAAATGTGGCGCTTTATATGGCAAGACCACTTTTTTCTGTATTGAAAAATTTCGCCCACTTTAAAACCGACAAAAAAATATACTATAATGAAATGAAATCAATTAACGAACTTTTTTATCATCGCAACGATCAATGCTAAAGGTTTATTTATATCTGTGTTTATGCTTTAATTAAGCGGTGAAGTAAGATGTTAGCATAGATACATTGCAAGATTACTCATAGTGATTTTGAGCTATTTTCAGGTTAAACTAACTTCTTTGTTGTTAGTTTCAAATTTGAAATGCACCAATTGCGTAAGATATTCATCTACATATGATCGCCTTTTGACCAATCAGCGCGCGTTATTTCCCACGTGCAAGATCCAGTATACGTTGGACAGACGTTTATAAAGCCAACACAAAGACTGCTCAAAATTGCATTCAGCTGCATTTCTTCTCGTCGGGAAGATTCAGTTTTATAAACATATTAGTGCCTTTATTGTGACTATCACTACAATATTTTACCAGCCATTTTTATTTGTACACAAGCTATTTGGTGAGTTTGCATTTTAAACAATTTATACATTTGTTTGCTTATGACATTGTCAACACAAGACAACAGATAATAATAATAAACAATGTTAATTATTATACTATGTTATGATTGGTATCATATGTAATCAGGTAAATTAGTAAATCACACACAGTGGATTGCAAAAACGAGGCATTGTAATACACCTTTTTATTTACAAAATGATTAAATAAATCAAATTATTAATAATTTATCAGCGATAAAATATATATCTATATACATTATTAAAAAGTTTGATATATAAAAGAAATGATTTAATTAAAAGTTGTAATGTGGAAGATACGTAAGATTATTTCCTGAAACAACTACTTGCCCAAGCAGCGTTTTACCTGTTGCTTCAAGCAAAAAGCAAGCTATCAGCAGCATCCCCTTCGTCCTCCATTTTGACCAGATGTTTGTTTTCAACTCGAATACCTTTTTATATTACAACTCGGTTTTATACGTTTGTGTGTAGATGTTACATTTTAGTTCTTTTACGAACGCATGTAATATTTTTAATACTATTGATTTATTTATACCTACAATTTATTTAAGGAATTTTTTTTGCAGATTTTCAAGAGTAAAGGCATTAATTTTTTAGCAACAACCATGGCAGATGTTCAAACTAGTCCATGTAAGTTTAATAAATATTACTTTACTTTGTTTGCTCTTTTACTCGTATTATGAATACAAGTGTCGACTTGACGTTTAATGTTTATTGTTTTTTGTTCTTATTGTTTACAATTTTCATTATCTAAATGTTTTATCGTGTAATTATAGTACTCATGACCGAGAAGCATGATAACTATTTTTGAGTAATTCGTATCGTTTTTGAAGTGGATTTCATGCCATGATGTATTTTATGTGTCAGCTTTGATTTATTTTCGTCTGATTTGTGTTGTTGCATTTCAACTATGAATTTTAATGCAATTGTACAAGAATTACAACTTCCCACATTCTTTTTTTCTTTAAGTCTTTGTCATGAAAATGGGCTCACGTGATAAGCAATCGAACAATGCTTTAATTAAATTAAAATTTATATTACGAAAATCGACATTTTTGAAATACATACTTACAATGTTAAAATTACAAAAGTAGGTACTGTTTTGTTAAGCAGGGCCCACCATGTAGAAGTCACATATAAGTGAGCAGCGTCACAATCTAAAATTCACTATGTCTACTATGGCTAGTACACTAAAAAAGGTAATAACGAAGAGCCCCAAAAAAACACGTCTACGTCTACAACGTTTGCAAGAAACACTGTTAGTATTTTAGAAAAACTCATAAATTACTGTTACATTCACCGGAAATAGAAAAAAATATCAGTAAGAGTGCACCCTTGTAAGAAACCCTGATTCTGTTAGAAAACCAAATATATGCAACGCTGTAAAAGTGGGCCCTGGCTAACGACACAGTGCCATACTTATAATTTTAAAATTACTAAAGTTTATTATCCCTGTTGAATTTAGGTAGTTTTAAAGCAAACAAATGAAAAATTAGGTGATTTGTCGCTTGGTAATATACAAGACTCATTTCGCACGCTTGGATTTTGTCTAGCAGACAGAAAAACTAATCAATTTTAGGTATAATATGTAAAAAAGAATGTTTAACATAGGCAATCACTTTTCTTGTCTAGCAAACAAAATCATGTCGTGTAAAATGTGTTAAAAAGAGGCAAATTATAAGACAATAAAATCTGTTTACTTATTTCATAGATATCAAGTGTTAATCTAATAACAACGCTATTTTCTTACAACCCCTTGAGTGCATGTTGTTTTTTCTGAAAGTTCCAGTTTATATGTGTGCAAGAATGGCTTAAAATTCTTTTTGAAAATGTTTGTTTTATTCGCAAAAATATTTATTGGGCACGAAATAAGAAATGTTTGTAATCAGAAAGTTGTACTAATAAATGAGTAGTAGTAGTAGCTATAATAATTAGTTATTTTTTGAGTTCTTATCAGTGTCGCAAGGAAACTTGGGTGTTTTATGGGATTCTGATTGAAAAATCCGACACTATGCAATTAAGTTATGTATAGTAGGCACTTAAATTACAGAATACCATATGTAATATGTAATAAAAATCAAATACCTTTGGGTTATAGTAGCAATCAACAACTAAATTATTAATAGCATAACTTATCGGAACAACAAAATGTTTAACAACGATGTCTTTAGGCTTAATATGAACTGGTTTCAATAGCAAACTAAGGCAGTTTTCATTAAGAAATTTTGGCACTTGTAATAAAAAAACTGGAAACGCCTGAAGGTCCAATCATTAAAAGTAATATAATGCATTTTTTATTTGTTTATATTGATGCTTCAACTCGGAGTTTTGTAAGTCGTTAAAGTGTGAAGACTATTATATTATACATTATATTGTAAATTAGTGTAATTCTACAATTCAGTCTACGAATTTAATTCGTTCGTTAACTGAAACGTTCTATAACCAATTATGTATCTGTCAATAACAAAAATCATTTAAAATGAAGAAAATGCATAGTACAGTCTCAGATATTTTTCTATAGAAAGTATGTATAATTAATATGTTATAAAAATATAATAATTTAATAATAAATTAAAAAAAGATCTAAGTTTGTTAACTGATACTGAATCTGATAGTGTCATTAGCTGTGGTTATATGTAGGTTGTAATTTCAATTACGTGTCTATCACTAAGTTAATATTGATTTCAAATAAAAAAATCTTTTTAAAGCAAGAAAATATAGAACAAACCAAGATTTTTTTTATAAGAAATGATGACAAATAATTCAAATTTACAGTTAAAGATCGGTAATCGAATATCTAGCGTTTTTAACTGATGTATCACTCTGTGATTCTAACAACTTGCCTATCTATCAATAAGTTAACATTAACTTTTAAATAGTGCAAATTAAGATATTTTTATATAAAAATATTTAGGTTCTTAACCAAGGCATTAGTGTAGATTGTGATTCCAACCACGTGTTGTCTTTGTTTGACTTTTTTTAAATTTCAAGGGTAAATTATATCAATAAGATCTCAAAATTATAATTAAAATAGTAGCTACAATAATTATGCATAAACTTTTATATACAATAAGTATTTTATTCCAGAAACGAATTTTATTTGTAGCTTTGTTTCGAATGCATATTGTTGTTGGGGTGTGTGTGCTGTGCGGAGTCAAAGCACTAGAAACGTTTATCGTTCATAATTAACATCGTTTATAGATAGACATGGGTGTGTGTATTAAATTCGATATAATTTCCAGCTACATAAATTTCTCTAAAAGCGCAACCAACCTATTGTTTTCAAATGTAACAAACAAGAGTGCAACAACAACGACAACGACAATATATAATGTATAATATAGTTCTAATAACTATACTACAGCGAAATCATTTCGAATTAGCTCCTTTGCATGGGTGGAGGCTTTATTACATTTATTGGAGTGGCCCATTCCATTTTTTTTTAATTTCTATTCTTCTTTATTTACTGCTGCATCCACACACAAACACACATACATACATACATGATTTAATTTCAGCGTACATCCACATAGCAAAATTCAATTTCGCTGCTCATCGCAATCAATTACCGCCCCAACTTTGTTTTTTGCTAGTTTGTGCGCGCGCTTTGTGCAAAAACTTTTTTTCTGTCATCGCTGTTGCTGCTGCCTGTTCCCCACACACACTATCAGAAAAACAATTCATGTGATAAATTCGTATTTGAGCATAGGCAGGCAGACAGACAGCATCGACGACGACTTTCTAATATCGTATTTTAAATTGAAATGCGTCTTAAAAAAATATATTCTCTCTATTTATGGGCGAAAAATGAAAATTATCTGGTAAGTCGCTGGCTGCCGCGCGCGACCAGCTGTTCTCTGTAATTAGATATGAAAATTTATTTTAATTGTGTGTAATGCGTGTGTCGTTTCGTTGACAATTCTTATTTTATTGTTTATATTTATTTAAATTATATATGGTTAGGTTGTTGCAAATGAATTTGCACAGTTTTTGTTTTGCGCCATATACTTTCTATCTGGCATGATTAATAAATGAGCTAATTTAATAGTTTGAATCATTTTGATAATTCGAGTAGGCAAAGATAATTAAAAATGATACTTTTACAGGTTGATTTGCATAAAGCCTAGTCCTTTCGTTGACAATTCTTTTTTCTTTGTTTATATTTTAATTATATAGTTATGTATAAATACTTATAAATGAATTATTAGTTTTATTTTTGCGCGATATACTTTCTATCTGGTTTGATTAATAAATGAAATAATTTATCGATTTAATTCTTGTTCAAAATTTGAGTAGGCAATGTTGATAATTAGACAGTCGGAACGTTTGTATCCAATAAATTACAAAAATCATGTTTCACAAGTTGATTTTTTCTTTGTTTATATTCAAACTTTATATACAGTGATACCTCGGTTAACGAACGCTCTAGTTAACGAAATTTTCAATTAACCAACCTTTGTTTTGAGCTCTTTTTAACTAGGCTAGCGAACGATATTAGTCTGATATGATGAGTATTTATGCTTGATATGTTGTTATCAACCCACTAGACTAGATGATGCTTTATTCTCAAATTCGATTAACGAATATTATTTTGGAACTGTACTGCCATAGTTATGTATACAGACTTGTAAATGAATTTGTATTTTTGTTTTATTTTATGCGCTACACTTTCTATCTAGTGTGATTAATAAGCAAGCTAATTTAATGATTTGATTCATTTTGAAAAATTTGAGTACGCAATGATCATAATTAAACAGTCGGAACCTGTATAATAAATTACAAAAATGATGCTTTTCCACGTTGATTTGTTAGACTACTTTCTGAAAAAAATTATCCATTATTATTTGTGCATTTTGTAGGTCTTCAAATTAATTAATAGGAAAATCGATAGAGTTCTATGTGTAATTAAGTTTAATTAAAATTCCTGGTCTACTAGATTTATGTGTAAAACTTAACTAAAACTGAATTTCTTCGAAAATTGATGAAATTATTTACGTTCAGGTTTCACATAGGTGATCAGGACCGGCTTGTGAAGTTTTACATGCGCATGCAGCAAAAAATACTTAAAATATTAGAAGTAATATAAAATATAACTTGCATTACAATGAGGAAATTTGAAAAAATATTTTATTGCAATTTATGAGCAATAGTTAAAAAAAAGTGAAAATTCACATTTTTTTAACAATTTTATTTCACTTTGGGCTAAACAATGCAATATTATTCTGTTTTTATAAAAATGTTGAATCACAATGTCTCAAAAAATAGAAAAACCTATAAAATATTTTTAATTATAATTGTTATTATATTATATGCCAAGGAAAGGTCAAATTTTTAAGATAAGAAGTTTTCACATTTTTTAAATACTTTACTTTCAATTTTCACTAAGAATGACAATAAACAACAATCATTTGCGAAGAAGAAAATTGGTCATACAGCTAATAGAAAATACAAAAATACAAAATTTCTCTTATGTTCCTACAATTTCTATATATTCCAATCAATTTCTGGAAAAAGCTTAATATTTTAATGGAAATTATTCAAAATCCAAAATTGATCCAACCCTGTATATATTTGTCTATCTATAACTTTGAAATTGAATTAGTCGAATGCAAGTGGGGTTGTGAAATGCGTTAATTCAATTATAAAGGATATAGCCAATAAAACTATTACTTCAAATTAACAGAAACATCTGTTTCCATAAAAACTGCTCACTTTTGTAGCACTCACAAACATTTTAAAGCGCTTGTGCTTCAATTAGTTAAAATCATTAACGTTGTAAATTACAAATAGGGGCGGCTCGAGCGTTGTTTTAAAAACTCCCATTGCATAAAATATGAAGAATTATCGATTTTTAAACTAGCATTGAATGAAAACAAAAGATTTGTGTTTCATGTGTGTGTATTCGCGTCGTTATCTGATCAAAACTGCAGTAAATTCATGCAGATAATCATTATTGCTCATAATTATTATTATTTGCATATAAAAATAGAGTTTATTAAACAAACAAATTAGATCGACAGCAATAAATATATAGGATTTAGTCGAAAAACTATATTTGCAACAGCTTTTCTATGAGAAACAGTTACTGCTGATCCAGATTCGCGTATATTTTATGGAATTGTGGAGGCATGTAGATAATCATTATTTCGCATACTAATTATTATACCTCTGTATAAAAATGGAATTTATTAAACAAACAAGTTGAATTGGCAGCAAAAGATATAAGAGTTTGGTCAAAAACTATATATTTTTAACAAGTCTGCTTATTCAGCTTCTGATATATTTTATATTCATGTAGATAATCATTATTACTCATATTTATAATTATACCTCAATATAACAATATAGTTTATTAAACAGACAAATAGTGCAGGCTAGTGTAAATTTATGCCGATACTCATGATTGCTCATACTTTTTGTGATACCTACATACAAAAATATAGTTTATTAAACAAACAAATTGGATTGGCAACAATAGATATAAGGATTTGATCCAAAAACTATTTACTTGTAACAACTTTTACTATGAGGAGCTGCTGTTGATGTGGCTTCGCATATATTTTATGAAATAGTGTAAATTCATATAGATAATCATTATTGCTCATACTTATTATTAATAGATATAGGATTTGGTCGAAAAACTATATATTTGTAACAACTTTTATTAAAAGAATGGACTACTTCTGATTCAGCTTCTAATATTCATGCAAATAATGATTATCGCATATTCTTATTATTATTATACCTATTTATATATAAAAATATAGTTTATTAAACAAACAAATTGGATTGGCAGCAATAGATTGGGTCGAAAAACTATATATTTGTAACAACTTTTATGATGAGAAGGGAGCTGCTGGCTGATCCAGCTTCGAATAAATTTTATGAAATAGTTCTCGTGCTGACATATACATAATCCATCCCTATAGTTTCATCACTTGGTATTTATATATACGGACAAGTATGAGTCGCAAAATTCGATACAGATACAGAGTTGTAAAACGTCCAATTAAACTTTGATAAAAAATCTATAAATTTTATAGTTTATATATGCTCATGCGTCTATTTACATTTAAAATTCTCTGTTTTCGGTATTGAATTTCCGCCAAAAAATTGTTTATAGCCTCATATATCATCCGCTAAACGGCAAAACAAAAACTTTTTTAACATTTTAATATCATTCCAACTACAATATTAATGACGCATTTCATGTCAATGGTTTTCTTATGGTAAAATGGGAAGTGATTGTGCATGCGTCCCTTATATGGTCGGATATCTTATAATCAATAAGTCATTCTTCTTCTTTTTCTTTATACAAAAAGAAAACGAAGCTGAAAGATTTTGCCTTGGTATACGTACTATTGAGCATATGTAATGCACAAACACATTATCCCGTCTGCAAACGGGTTTTGCATTTTGTCCAATACAAGAGTTTTGGCGTTCAATGGTCAACCTTGACGATCTACAAAAGGCCACTGCACTGGGTCCTTCCTTTAGGCCTTTGTTGTTATCATTTCATTGTACGGTTTATGGCTATATGAGATGGGATATGCGTGAGCGTCGTCAACTATTTGGGGAATTTCTTCAGTAAATGCGGGGTTGACTGAATGATGATACCACTTATACTCACTATAGCACATCGTTCACACATTTTGATTGCTTGAGTAATACTTCAAACTAATGCCATACAATTTATCATGAATTCATATTTTAAACGACTGAATTTTAAGACTTGCTTCATTTATCTTAAGCGATTTGTGAAAGAACATTCGTTAGGAAACAATTTCATGTTTAATTAGTTCACACCAGGTAAAATACAAAACTTACTTATTCAACAATATATAAGCTCTAGATTAGTATTTCACAAGTGATTCTAACTTAAAGATTATGGTACAGTTTCGCAAAAGCACCATTACTTGAAAATTTTTACTCTCGCGAACCATTCTAAGCGTGCAGCCTCTAAAACACGTGCGCTCACCCTACAAGAAAGACACTTTTTTTCTAACATTAACTAACAACTCCCACAAGGAGGGGATACTCTAATCGACATCAAACTCCTAACCTAACCGCCATAAATCACTGACGCATTCAAAGGGAGTACAAAAAAAGACCGCACGTAGGTAAGAGGCTGCACGCTTAGAATGGGAAGCGGAAAGTTTAGCTGGCAGTTCAGTTTACATGTAATGGTGCTTTTGCGAAACAGAACCAAGATTATAAATTAATTGAATATCATATTACAAAACATTTAAAAAAAATTCATTAAATAATACACAAATTTTAAACATTTTCATGAATAACGCAGTAAAATCACTCAAGATATCTAAAAATTGTTAGAAAATGTCAGATTTGCACATTTTTTTGTAAAAATTGGTAATTTTTTATGGAAATTTAGGATTTTTATCAGAAAGTTACTTTGGATTCTTCGAAATGTTATTGGCAAATCCATAATTTTGAGAATTAACATAAAAACATCTAAAGATCGATTGAAATTTGTTGGGTAAATTTAAAAGTTTTATTATGCGGCCCGGATGGAAGGTTTTCGAGGGCCGCAAATGGCCCGCAGGGCGGAGGTTGAGCTACACAATTTTTGCTAAAATCTGAGAAGAGGCTTCATAAGTGATTACTCATATCAAAATATTTTTTCAATGAACATTTCTTAGAAATCCTATATCAAATATGATTAAAAATGAGTCCATGAATTAAAAAATAGTTCATCTTATATTTGGCTAAATATGGCACCTATTGATAACTTATAATTTATCTAATAAACCACTTACAATATCTGTACTATCGGAGGCATCTCAAAAAGAAGGATTTCCAGGAAATGTTTTTTATTCGGGACCTGCGCTCACTTTAATTTCGACAGTTTATTGTACCAGTATTTCTCAGATTTTTATTCTTCGCGGACCAGTAAACTTAAGAATATTTTTTTGCGGACGACCAGTAACACTATAACTACAATTAATATCATTTATATGTATAATATTTTATAAAGCAAATACCTGAAAATCGGTGATAATGCTACAATTTGGTTTTTCTACACATTCGATTGTACATGTTTTGGAATTTTTGCAACTGCTCACTTGTCATAATGCACATGCCGGCATTCATATTGTAAATCAATCTTGTTTTGTTAGCATATCGTAAAATAGATTGATCATTATCAAAAATCTATATGGAATAAAAATAGAGTCAAGGTTCCGACGTGTTTACGATTGTATTATAGTAGTTTTTTAAGGTTGTTGTTGTTGTGCACAGTACAACACAGCAAATGGGAAATGCATTGAGTTTAATTGTTTCCGAACCGTATATGCATGCATACAACATACCTACATTCCTGCTTAGCGTTTTTATTATATAAGTTTTCTTAATAAAATCATAAGTTGCGGTTGTATATCTCATAAAGCACACCATATAAAATTTATATTTTGTATGGTGCCACACGCAACTGGTATTTGAGTATTATTATACTTTTCATATGATTCACAAAACTACGTCAATATACTTCTGTAAAGAATCTAAATAAATTATTTAAACATATGTAATGCGGTTTCGAGTAATATACGTATAGTAAAGTTTAAAGTATTTGTTGCTCCTATTTGTTGAACCACTATTATAATATTAAAGAATAATAATTAATTAAAACACTTGGTTTTAGTTCACTATAAATTTATTTTAACTAAGGTTTATGCGGATTTTGGCTATACCGCCATCATCAGGACTAATAAACAAAAAGCCGATATGATATAGTGAATCGAAACCAAATATTTTAATTAAATATTATTCTTTGACATACATTTACGTTTCGTAAAAATTGTTGCAAAACACGAAAAATCTATAAAATCATGATAATTATTCCAAATATAGTTCTTATTACAAAAATTACTAATTTCTAATTTTTATTTGATTGGATATAATTAACATTTTTAATAGGTTAATGAACTAATTATCTTCTTCCTCTTTTAAGTTTATTTTTTTCGTCGATTTTTAATTAACACTAATAATTTATCTTAGTTCCACCAAACGCGATTTTTAATTAATTTTCATTCATGAAATTGTTTTCCATCCACATTATGTCTTAATGTTTGAAACATTCCGGAATTACTTTTAATTAATTTTTAATTAATTGCAAAGCGCTCCGAATGTTTAGCCGCGCACCATCATCCCCCAAGGGATTGTAAACTTGGGGTAGCGCAGAAAAAAAATTACTTCTGAAAGAATTTTATGTCTCGTGTAGAAGAGGCTGTAGGAGAAAAAGATACGTTTCTTTATACGCGTCTGTATACTATTTATGCTGTATATATCGTACAGAAGTAGTAGTATAGAAGAAGAGTAGCGAAGGGAAAAAA
Organism: Adinopsis sp. GC000173; assembly: GCA_030264715.1. Classification (NCBI taxonomy): domain Eukaryota; kingdom Metazoa; phylum Arthropoda; class Insecta; order Coleoptera; family Staphylinidae; genus Adinopsis; species Adinopsis sp. GC000173. The sequence goes on along the minus strand of JARJDW010006912.1, from coordinate 11,310 downwards.
GCGTGGCTGAGCGAATGTTTTAGGTTTTTATACAAAGTTTAAACTTTGTTCTACATCTTATTTACATTTAGAGGGTTGTATGTATGTAGTACTATGTACTGCTTACGAGACATGCAAATATAAATGTGCTTTTGTTGTTCGTATATACGTATAGTAGGCACAAGACCTTATATGTATAGATAGAAAGAAAATAAAGTGTTTAATGTTTTCTTTTTTTTCCTGGTGTGTGTGTATGGTGCCCATTCATTTCTAATGCATATTTACACCGAGCTAGTAAACCTACACATGTAAATGTAATAAAGAGAAATTGTTTATTATTATTATGTTTAACTTTCTTGCATCATATGTGGGTAGAAGAGAGGTTTAATCATTTCATCGACAGGGGGGAATATAATCTACGACGATTAGAAGTAAGGAATAAGAAATGCGCGCGGAGAGGGTTGTTGACACATTTCCTAATTGTTTATTGGCAGGCCTAATTACATATTATTTATTTCCACCCTCCTGCCTGCCGTCGTCGACGTCGTAGTCGTCGTCGTCTCGCAAGTTTGATTATAACGACGGCTTATACGAAAGCGATGCACTGGGGAATTGTTCACGCACATACAACATATACAACAACGGGAAAGTTGGCGGCGGCGTCGTTGATGGCGGCGCCACGACGCCGGCGAATATCGACCGGAAGAGCGTTGCGACGTCGCAGAAAAACGCCGGCACCACACCTGCACAGTGTGCTTGCTTGAGACGACAGATACATCTCGTTCGTACGTGGTTGACCGTTTTTTATTACGAGACGATCACTTAAAAACCTAGAAATCCAATTCTAAATTATAAATAAATTAGTGTTTTTATTAATTAAATCAATAAATATAGTCAAGATGATTATCGGATTGGTTAGAGAATCGGTGATGCAGTGCTTTTGTCACACTTGCAGGGCACCACTTCCAGCAGGTAAGTGAATTATTTTTACCTTCCTCACTATACATATTTTTTTTGATAAAATCATTGTCATATGTATGCGTTATCTTTGTGCAATCATTTCCTTATACATAGATTAAATCATTTGAATATTTCAATATATATTATATTAATTAAAAAGTTGTTTATACCATAAATAGCACGGTTTGTTGATGAATTATTAAATAATTACTGTATGTACATTTTTCCACATGATAACGTGCAGGATATTAAGTTTGAATTTTCTACTACGTTAGATTTTTCAGAATATTGTATAGGGAAATTAGTTATCACGCAACAAAGTATACTTATTATTATTATTATATCGCAGTAATTTTCACCTTAATCCATAATAATTATTTATTATTCGACCACCAATTTCTTGAATGCAGAGCAGCAGCTATTGATATCATTGGATGTCCTTTCGCATAAAACAAATCCAGAATTCAAGCAACTTATTGGGATTTTTTTCTAATATTAACAATTATTTATGTTTTAATATAAACATCAAAGATTTTATACTACTACGCGTCGTTTAACTTAATATGTTACTTGCACAAAAGCATATGTGTGCTGCTGCAAATAGTTTTCGCTTTTTTCTTATATATATAAGGAAAAGTTTTTAAACGAACAACTTTTCTAATGTGTCTTACACTTTCATATTTTTTTTTGCGGAAACTCGCTTATCGCTTCACTCGAGTCATTTAACAACTATTAGTGTTTAATAAAACACATTTACTCTTTAAACATTGTAGGTATGTAAGTACATACCTATATAATTTGAGCGAACTTGTTTATATGAATGAATCAATAGCAATCATGCAATTGTATAATAAAAATGCTTAGTGACATATGCATTGTTGGAGTAAAAATTGATTTTTGCCAAGGCCAAGGCCTACGCAATTAATAAATAAGTGCCCAAATAATTAGTTTGTACGATGATGGAAAAATGCAAATATGTCTCTCCACTCAACTCCATTATGCCCGGCTCTTAATGTGCGCTGTTTTGTTGGGGACTTGGTGGTTGATGACTCACGCGTTGGATCCGAACAGTCTACGGGGGAATTCCGGGTTGGCTTCAAAGCTCTTGTATCCCCCCATTATATGGGACGAGAGAATGATCGTATACACACACACACACGCATACACATAGGCATCATCATTTTCCTTCTCTCGGAATCTGGAAATACTATACATTCCTGATGATCTAAATGACTCACATTCCGCCGCTTATCAGTCTAATTGAATTGTGTTTGGTAACGACTAATTTCTGAAAATCTAATTTTAGGGAGGCCTTTTAACGCATACGTAATGATGATGATTATAATAAATTGAGGCACAAACTATTCTATACTCGCATATAATCACATTAATTATTATGTATTTCAGTGCAGCGACGTCATCAAGGGTTAGTGACAAAAACCAAAACGAAACCGCGCACCGTACAACCAAAGAGGGTTCAATTCGTTAGTAAGTAGTCGAGTTACATATACTAATCTAATTGTGTGTGTGCACATTGATGTATTTTTTATTTTCCTACAAATCAATAAACAATATATTTCGCTTTTATTTTTAGTTTTAATTTTTGTTTATTTCCACCCACCGTTTTTTTAACCGCACAGATGCTTTTATATTGTATAATTTTTTTGCTGTTTGTTTTTTAATTAATGAGTTGATGGCACATTTGTGTTTCATTTAAGTGTACATTAATTGGTAATGGTTGAATGCAAATGAGAGCGTGATTTCAGCCGTATAGCCAAGTAGTCGACAAGGGAGTTGTTTGCAAATTTAGTGGTCGCGTGCTAAACGCCGTGTACGTCTACTACTACTAACATATATTCGCTTTTTGTGAGCGACTTGGCAAGAACTTCTTGGCGTTCTTTCGTTTTGCACAACGCCGTTTAGCAATCAGGTGTTTGTATGTAATAATACGCCATTTGTTTGTTCCGCAATGCAGATATGGATTTATCAAACTCGGGAATGTTTTTTCGAAAACAAAATAAAACACAATACTGGAAAAAAATGAAATAAATGCGAAACGTGCCCGTATTTGCAATCAGTTTCAATTAATCTTGCTCGAGCCTTACTTTATTGTTTGCGGTTTTTAAGCGTGTTCCTTTCGTTCTGCTTTTAATTTTCCTTTAGTTTCGTTTTCCTCTTCCGTCCTCATGCAGTAGCAGCAGCCGCCTTTTATGTATCCAAAAGCATCATCAAGAATTTATGAGAAGGAGAAAGGTGATGTTAAAAAGTCTAGTGGTTCGTTGCCGAGGCCTTATTGATTCCCTCTGCACCGCCCGGTTTCTCTACTGCCACAATATTAGAGACGCTGGGCGTCGTGCATTACGTCATTGACAATGAGGGCTGAAATATGAGGCGCAACGTCGGAGCACATCTATGCGTTACAACACGCAATCGTTTGTCCATGAAGGTGCTTCGAAAAGGAAGTCACCCCAAGTCGATTTTATTTATACGATTTGAGGATATATGTTATTGTTTTAATGTAAAAATCGATTCTGACCTTTACCTTCTCTTCTGGCGTTTCTTCCTAATTGTATTGATTTTATTTCAGCGACCGAAGTAAGATGTCAGGAAAAAACTCGTGGTGGACTATGCTACGAAGTGATTTTGGGCGAAGCGGAGGCCAAGGCCAATCCACCAAAACGTACCTCATCACCGCCGAATAAGAATGTGTCAGTGCAAGACATTGAGGAGAAATTGCGAGCGGCGGAAGAGCGTAGACAAGTACGATTGATTCAATTATTATTTATCAGCAATTGTTTTTCATATTTTCGTATGATTCTTTCTTTCCAGCAACTAGAATTGAATAAAATAACTGCATTAGCCTCAAAGATGCAGAAAATTGAGGAAGCATCGCGTAAAAAGGACGAACAAACGAGCCAATTTATTATCAATACACGAGATGCTCTTGAGCAAAAAATGGAAATTCACGAAGAGAAACGTGAAGCGTACATAACTGACTTAAAAACTAAGCTAAAGGTAGTTTCAGAGTTTGCGAAAATGGATTCGCAACAATTTACATTTATTATCCCTTCTAACCTCTCTTTTTTTGTTGCAGGATCATATTGAGAACGTTGAAAAAACTCGACTGACTTTGGAACAACAAACTGATGAAGTGAGAAGTGCTATTGAAGAAAAACTTAAATCTGCATCCGCCCACCGTGATGAAAATATCAAAAAAATGCTCGAACGTCTAAAGGAACATGTAAGTTTTTCGATTGCCACATATCTACATACATACATACGTATTTTTATGTCAGATTGCTGGAAATAATATTAACATTGGCAGGCGATCGTTTTACTTTATCATTACGAACTAGTCCCGAAAAAGTTATATTATAATCATCATGAAATTATAAAGCAATCCGACATAAATGTTATTATTGATCATTGCAATCAATCATTTTCAATCATGTATTATTTATTTATTTATTTATTTATTTCTTTTCGTTTTATTTGTCATTGTTGGTTTTGCACGTTATGTGTTGTTACACTAGGAAGAGCAAGTGCAACGTGTACGCACTTTGAACAATGATAAATTCCAACAATTAGAGACTACTGTCCAGGAAAAGTTAGAACAGGCAAAAAGTCGTCGCGAGCAACTCGAACAGGAACAAAAGGAAAAATTACGCAATTACGTAAGTTTTCGATTATATTATCGATTTACGACGCTTTGTTGAATTTGCTTGCGATAAACTTTCTTAGCTATATACATATATATATGCCGTAATCAAAATATACGATGCTTTTAAACTTTATTTAGAACACCAAACTAGTTGAAATCAAACAAACCATTAAGGAACGTAAAAGTACAACTTCCGCTCAAATAGAAACAAAACTCTCCGCAGCCGAACAAAATAGGGAAAAGGAAATCCAACGTAAATTAGAAGCTGCCAAAAAAATAGTTAGTAGCTTTTTACTATATATATAAATCTCTTATATTTATTAGTATGCGCTTTTATTATTATTCAATTGAATTAATTCACTTTAGTATGAAAACGCAATAGAACGTACTGTAGAGGTTAAGCAAAATCTGGAGATTCGTAAGACTGAAAAATCGACACAAATTGAAACTAAACTTACCGCCGCTGAAATCAATCGTGAGAAAGAGATCCAGCGTAAATTAGAAAACATCAAGAAGAACGTACGTATATTAGAATACAACATAAATAGTTGCTTTTTGATTTTTCAATTTATTGATTAATGCTTTTTTGTATCACATAATTCATTCATTATCATAAATCATCAATACTATATATAGATTAATACTATCTACTTTATATTATTTTTATTTCCATATTAATTTAAATTTCTCTCTCTATTTTAGGAAAAACGTGCCGAAACTGTTCGTCAAAATAAGGCTAATATAATCGCTAACCAAGTGACTGCCTCATCTGGTTAAGCATCTAAAAATATATAGTAACTATACTACAGCTTTTATTTACAAATACTTATGAGGATTTCTAATCTCTCTTAAGATATAATAATATCATATAATACTATTTGAATAGAATTTCAAGAGTCAGTTTACGTATAATTGCAAGATTGGCACTTTATTTTAGACTGCTCTAAAAATTGTGTGATTACTCTTTCATATATTTTATAACGTTTTTTAATCTTTTCTCAATTTACTACATTTTTAATTTGTTTGTTTTTATTATTACTGTATTTGTATAAAAATATTGATATTTTTCTCAGAATCATTTTGCTTTTAAAAGTCTTTCTATCAAACAAAATAAGAATTATGCAAGATGTGTTTATAACATTGTTTTCTATAGACTTTTATTTTATATATTTTTCCGTTTTGTTTTAATCTTCTTGCATAAGAACCAGCTAGCTTAGCCACGTGTGAATTTATGAAAAACAAAAAAAATGCTTTGAGAAACTAACCGTTTCTTGCACTATCACTTTGTAGTTAGGAAAAATCCCCCTTTGTATCGTATCTGTAAAATGATTGATGATGAATATCAGTAACGTTTATATTTGTGCTCAGTGCTCATGAGAATGTATGCAAAAAATCAGAGTTTCATGAAAGTAAAGCAGTTTATTACTGCCGGTTATTTTTATGTAACTTGTATGTAATTTGGTGCAGACAACAAAAATATGCGAATGCGTCTTGTATGTTGTTAGCGTTTATAAAAAAACAAATATTTAATACAACCGCCGCTGCGCTGCCTTGACTGTGAGATTAAGAATGATTGCGTTTATTATTTAGAAAATTATACTTATAAAAAATAAATAAAAACAATGTGCTTTATTGCGGTTTTCTTTTTCATTCATATTACTCAAAAATAAAATGTAGTTTACACATTACCGGTGTTAAAATTAAGCTCAATTTATGTAGGCGTATTAGAGAGAGTATTTTTTACGAATGAAAGTAATGAAGGAATGGAATATTAGATTCCGCATGGGTCCACACAGGATTTTCGATGGAGAAAGATGCCTTATAGATAAAAAAAATATATTTGCACTTATATTTTGAGTAAGATGAATAAAACGAATACTACGCTTCTGTGATGAGTTTTATGTTTAAATAATTTTGTGAATTTATAAAAAAAAATGAAACAAAACGTTTTAGTACAACAAAAAAAGAAAACATAAATATTTCGCTATTTGTAGCATTTGTGTAGCAAGCACCAATTTGTATTAACACTTCATACGCTTTCATAATATAATAATAAAAATTTAATACAAGAAAGTCTATTAATAAGTGTCTAATTTTAAGTTTTCAATGTTTTCTTGTCTAATTATTATTATGTTTAATTTGTATAATTCACTAATTGAATATTTTTATTTGTATACTGTTAAAATGCTTAATAAATTATATATCAAACTTTATTATACGATTCTAATTTGAATCACGTAATATAGTAGACTTCCGATTTTCCGGGAGCGAATTTAATTTAACATCCACTTATTTGTAACAGTTGTATATGTAGTCTCTTCTTACATCAATTCAAACAAGTACTAATTATGTTAATAATTCCTTCGCGTTTTACCATTTATGTGCGCATTTTTCCAGGCACAAATCGCTTAAATCTGTTTGAAATCAGTATTCAGCATAATTCTAATAACACAATATGGTCATTGGTAATCACGGTAATCACTGAACACTGTTTTATTATATATTAACCATATATATTTAGTTTGTGTCCTAGCTAGAAACTACTTTGGCTACCATCACACAGGTGGCGCGGATGTGCAACTTATGCAACGTATCGCAAAACATAATGCTCGTTTTTTGAATGTTTTTATTTTTTTACTACTCTAAATAAATGAAAATGATTGATACAACAATTGTTTTCTATGTAAAATTAAATTTCCTGTCGAATGGTTAGGTGGAAAATGCAAAAAAATAAATAAAAGTGGGGGAAAATCGTGAATATCCTGGATTTTCACCAAAAATTGGCCATAACTTTTTTCGTATCAGAAATTTCGAGCAACTGATCACGCCAATCGTTTTAGAATGACGAAATACCGCTTTATACAAAGTTTCAACAAAATCGCTGCTCCATCGCAAATCGCAAAAATCCTAAGGTTAACCCCTTGCCGTTTTTTTGGTCAAAAATATTTTTTTTTTATTTTTAAATTTTTAAGTATATCACCTTGTAGGGAACCCTAATAGAAATTGCTGAGCCAATTTTGAGCCCTCTAGCCCAATTCTAAATGGGCCTACGGGCCACTTAAATACCCATAAATGACGGTTATTTTTCGAAGAAAATCGACTTTCTTTTTTTGCTAATTTGAGCATAGCACCTAGTAGGGAATCTGAAAACATATCACCACTACGAGTTTGAGCACAATTGCTCTATTCTAGCTAAAGTTACAGAAGAAATTACCGGCTCTTTCACCAAAATTTTCAAATCTTAAGGTCTTTAATGTATTTATTAGTCAAAATACGCTAGCGGGAGTACTACTGTGTGATTAAATTTAATTTTATTGTATTTCTCTATATAATTGCACTGTTTTCTTGATGTTATGTACATTATACTTAATAAAATAACCATAAATTGTTTATAAAATTTGAATTAGTTGGTATAGGCAACTTAATGTACAATTTTAAATGCACAAATATAATTAGTTTATGCCCATGCTAAACTTTAATTTGGTTATTGCCACAAAGGTAACGCGAATGCGCAATGTAAATAAAATCTGAACTGTAATTCATAATTAGTTGTCAAAATAAAGATGAATCAAGAGCAATCAAGAAGATTCATCAATTTTATACACAGTGGTTAATCAATTAAGCGTAATCATGGAAATGGAACAAAAAGACACCGTTTTAACACACAGAATGTAAGTGTATTTAATCCACTATGCATTAATACATCGAAATTATTTCATAATAGATTGTGTTGCCAGTGTGCGTGCAATCGCCATCAATAGCCGAATCCGACAAACATGTGTGTCTGTTGATTAAGGACGCATGAGGATGTGACAACCGACCGTTGAAGGAATACTCGCCCTGTTGGGGTCGAGGGAATTGAAAAAGCTGAAAGGATTGCATCGTGTTAAGCTGATTAATGCTTCTCGGTCACATATCGAAAATGTGGATTGATCACAATCACCTCAGCGATTTGAAAGCATGTATAAGATAAAGATTTCGCTGCACTTGCTGGAGAAATATGGACCGTGGATTTCTGCATTTGAATCAAAGCACATTTAAGCAGGTGCAATCAGAATAGGAAAGAAAAACAAATGGATTTGATATGCACATCCATTAAGCAAATGTATTATGTATTTGTTTAATTGTTATGTGGCGATTTGTTGTTTCTTGCTAGATTAATTGTTATTGAATTGTAGGATAACTGAACTTTCAATTATTTGTGTACATTGTGTATTATTTGGTTTAATAATTTTTTTGTTAGTTTAAATAATGGGTAGAATCATTTACTCTTACCTTCTACACTCAGATGTTCGCCTAATAACATTCGTTTTATCCAACATGTTATGAAATTTTAAAACTTGACAAAGTACTTACATCAAGTTTATATAAAAATTTTAAGATGTACTAGGCGAATATCAGATCGCAGTAGGCAGTGCAATTTTAGTTCATAACTTATGAACTTGTGACTATAATCGTAAATATTTTTATAGGTAACTCATTCATTGTACTTAACTCTCCGACAATTTTGTAACAACAAGACTGCACCTGTTACAGTCACGAAGAATTTCTACTTGGTGATGTACTGAAAGATGAAGAACTTTTTTGTTTTACCTAGCCCTAGAACTCATAAATTACATATTAATTATGCACGGAAATTGATGAATTAATACTTACTGTATTTAGCTGTTTGTCGTACTATTATTTGCAAACCTCCACTTTCTGAAGTTAAAAAAGCGTTAATTAGTCTTACCCAAGTCTTACCCCCAAGTCTTACCGCTTTACACCGCTACCATTGAGTAGTGAAGTGATAGAGGGGACATCCTTATGGGAGCTCATTTTTACGATCTTTGCATGTTTGCTTGCCTATATACCTTTGAAAATTGAAATAAAATTGCACAGCTTGACGAAATGCAGTTGCTCATTCCAGTAATGCGTATAAATTTAACAACTACATAGTAGAGCGTTAAACAGGTGGCTATCCATGTTGCCAAATATAAAATCGTGCAACTCCTAACGCTTCACTACTCTATGCTTCTAAAAGCAAATAATGGAATTTCTAGAGGACTGTAATACTCTCTTAATGCGTAATGATTTAAAGGAATTAAATTGTATGGCAAATATAGAATATTATCTTTTCCTTTATATCTGGTTTGTCATAACGTAAAAAAATGAAACATGTTTTAATTTGATGGCGAATATTATGAAAAATTTTAATATAATAATGTTTTAAAAAACTATATAACGATTTAGGCGTAAAAATAATATAGATGCAAATAATATTTGAAGTGACGTAATATTATTACTCGTACATATATTCTCTATATACAACATATAGTATTTTTGAATTATTGAAGAATGCTATCGTTAATTTTATTTCTTCTGAAATTTATTTATTATACTTTTATTTGTAATTATATTATAATTATGAAAATAATATATATTAAATAAATTTCGGGAAAAATAAAAATTAATAACTAAAATGTTTTATTTTTGACAATGCGTAAAAATTTACACGGGTTGCAATTTACGTGGATTTTTGAAGCTGAACCATCGTTCAGGCTCATCAGCCTGGACCCAAAGCCAGCTGGGATTCTAATTCAACATCGAAGCGAAGATGTGATAGCACCACAACCTCAACTATAGTACTACTAACGCATTCAATTTACCACCGCTACGTCCCTCTGAAACACTGTTACCATCAACGTCAACGCGCTACAATATGACCGATTACCTACCTAATTTCTATTCGGAGGACCCGTTCGTCCCCTTTCAAAAAGCGACCGCCAACAAAGAGTACAAGGATATGACGCGACGCTTGGATTGCAAAGCCGAATATATTAAAAATTTACTGCATGATTCGGCGAGTATTAACGCACCGATTCGATCAAGCGGATTAGCACCACGAAATCATTTCAATCACAATAAGGGCCCGGCGCCAAAACCGCCATCACGCCGTATGCCGCCCAGCGAATTGCTAATCCCGTGCGGATTTTGCGACACGCCAATTCCGCACGAAGAATTAATTCTACATCAAACTGATTGCTGTCCGGATTTGACGCGCTTTCATCGACGTCGACGCATCGGCGATAATGACGATGATGATTACTTTGAAGCGCCACAACAACAAGCAGAGCCGGCCAGCCCAGACGTCGAACTACCATGCGAATTTTGCGCCGACATGTTTCCGGCATCGCAGTTGCTACGCCATCAAGCCACATGCAACTAACTAGTATTTTTATTATTGTATTATGATTATTATTGTTGCTAATTCACACAAGTGCGTGCGTGGGTGGCTTCTTTTTTATTTTTATAGCGCTCTGATATTAGTTAGTTAGGTTAGTTGTTTATCGATGAAATATTGTTATTTGATATATTGATACATATTTTTTTCTACACGAGTTGTATTTTGCCAATGTTCGACGACGACAATCATATCGCATTCATTGCGTGCGGTCTTGTTTACTTTTAAAACGAATCTATTGTGTACAAGTTGTCTTAGTTTATGTAAATTCTAGCCGTTTATTTTAATAAAATCAATAATGTTTGAATAAGATTAATAACATTTTGAGTTGTCATTAAAGTATGCAACCCAACTGGCATGCGTAGTATTATAATAGGTCTGTTCTATTTGCCAGGGACTATGTTCTTGGAACTGTCAATTAAACTGTTATAGCCAATAGCGATCGACTTTACGTGGTTGACAGTTCCAAATACGGACAATAAAGTCC
>JARJDW010006906.1:0-48432 GCA_030264715.1 Adinopsis sp. GC000173 | reverse complement strand
CGCCCGTCGCCAAACCGTCCGTCGCCAAACCGTCCGTCGCCAAACCGGCTATCGCCAAACCGGCGTCGCCAAACCGTCCGTCGCCAAACCGGCGTCGCCAAATCGGGCGTGGCCCACATATATGATATTTCTCCGTTTTTTTTTGGATCACATAGAAATTAAATCAACAAGTGTATGTGTATGAATGTATGTTGTATGTACGAACAGCAAAAATGCAATTATTTTTACGTTTGTAAAACGTGCCATGAATTCCTAAATTGCAAGTGGAAATGCATTTCTGCACTAATGATTTTTTAAATATTTTTTTTGCGAGCAGCGCTGTGCCGCCGCGTTGTTCAATTGAATTATAATAATAATGCAACCGTTTCGATGCTTGCGAAACGACAACGCACGGCGCTCGCTCGTAGAGGAGAGAAGAAATTTAGGGCAATTAAAAACTTTAATACGCTTGTAAAACAACAACTAGTTGCTAAAAAAAAAACACACACACACACAGACAAGAACAACAACGATGTATACGAAGAATAACGAAAATTCACGCTCATTAGTGCACAAAAAATGTATATACGAAGTAATTTTTTTATTCTTTATAGTTATATCTAATAAACTCATTGTTTGTTGTTGCAGAAAGCTGTATGTGTGTGTGTGTTTTGTTGTTTTTTTTGTTGTTCGGCGCAATTAGCGTGCGCACAATATATATCGCCGAATTTCTTATTATTAATTGCACAAATGTGCTGGTGTGAATGATGCGGTTATGGTGTTCGAATGCATCATCAGCAATATTTTCAGGCGCGATTGCGGATTTTGAGGTTAGATTACCGTAAAGCGGGAATATATTTTAAAATATAGTATTATTGATGCACACATTTTAACTGTACAAGCGTTGCAACGAGAAAGTGGCCCGCCGATTTGCGGAGACGACTACGAATTTTTCGCAGACCTTCAAAAATATAACTTATAATTGTGTAGAAAACAAGTTTTTTGCGACTTGGTCAGTATTGATAACCTTGGATGTCTATATGAAAACATCAAATTTAAGACAAATTTAATGAAAAATGTAAAAAAAAGAAGACTGATTTAATTGAAAGTTCTTTAAAACTAATTAAAAATAGAAAATTGTCACTTCCGTTATTATAATTTAATAAATTATAGGTTTTAATTTCATAGACATGCATTTTTGTACTCCACCACTTCATTATGGACACCATTTGTACAATATGTAAACCAAACTGTGCATATTCAAGCGCAATTTCACCAAATCTCGAATATTGACGCGGAAGTTTGGGTTTGTGGCGAGTGTGTTTTTTTTGTAATTGCGGCAACAAAAAAATCGAGCTGTGAGCACATGATATTGCATCGAACAATGATTTGTTTTGAAATTTGTCATAAAATTTTCTAGAAGTATTTGAAAAACAATAAAATTTTCACAAGACTTTTCATAAACAACTACTTAGTTTAAAAACTATTTACATGTTTTTGGACAATTTTCATATTTTTAATGACATTTATGTCGATTTTTAGCTTCTAAATATTTTATAAGGATTTGTTGAATCTAACTAGAAGACTAAGACAGAACTAAGGAGTATTTTACTGCTTTTCGCTGCAATTTTGGTCCTCTAGTCATCTTCAACAAGAAGCAATATTGAATCGAATTGTTTTGCAAATCCTCCCAATATTTTTTTACGGAAGTTTGTGACGAATTGTACTTTTTGTGCATCATTGCACTATAAGGAAAATTTTCGAGCTGCGTATGCACATAATCATGTGACATTGAATAGACAAGGCGGTTATTTATAAAATTTATCAACATCAAACGCAAAATTATTAATAAAAAAAGCGTTTTTCGATAAAACACATAATAAAGCGCTTGTGTCCGTATAGTACGGAATGCACTATCATCGTTTAAATTGTTAAACAAAAAAAAAAAATGAAAAAATGAAATTACAATACGTGTGCATTCGCTTCATTTTTTTTTCTTCTGCTGCGCGCTTCCATCAATTATTTTAATAAAGTCGATGTGCACACACGATTATTTCGTGACTAAGAGTGATTTTCGTTTATTTAGAAATAATTTATTATAAAATATGTTATAAAATTGTTTTAATTCATGCGTAGTTGTTTAAGTAGAAATTTTTCGTTTTGTTGTGCTTTTTATTTATATAAAATTGTTTATATATGTGTGTATGTATATAAAAAAAAGGAAAAATTAGAAATGTGAATTGTATGTGTGTGTTTAGATATGTACTTTCTCTTAAATCACGAAATTTCCTAAAGGTAAAGTAGGCTGTGAAAAAACAAAAAAAATGCTGAATTTGATTGTTTATATTATTTAGATTATTCCACTCTCTAAAAGTATAACTGGATAAATTATGTGTTTACTGGAATATACTACCAGTAATAGAAAATTATTGCATGAAATTGAACTAAAATTACATTAACAATAAAATAAAACTAATTATTATCATTACAATTTTAAATAATTGTTCGAGCAATATTCTTTTTTTTATTTTTGTTTGAAATTGGGTCAATCGAAAATTCTACAATATTGCAATAAATAAAGTGGCGCCTATATAAAAACAAAAAACAACAACATAATTGTAAACTAATTATTTATCATTTTATTGTTTCTTTGATAATGCAAAACACTAAAAGCCATTTAATTTTTATGTTATTGTTTACGAAGATGGCATGTCAATGTGAAAATTTTTACATTCTCGAAACGGCACAACACAATTAAATCAAAATTATATAACAATTGGCGAACGCTGCGAGCAACAAAGTGTAATTATCAATTAATTAATTAATTAATGTTAAATTATTTATTATTTATATATATATATATAAAAAAGTGTATGTTGCTGACAAACAAAATTTTTAATTAACGCAAGAATTTCGCGTTAAATGCTGCTATAGCGCGCCAATCGCTTATGTTTGTTAATTTTTTTTTTGCAACAATTAAAGTGAAAAACAAGCGATAAAAACGCACTGCGAATTTTCGAATATTAAAAAAACACATTATTACAAAACGTACAGCGTACATACACACACCGATTACGTAATGTGGCAAGCACTTCCAAGAAATAATTTAAGCATTTCAACAACAAATAGTGTAGTAGTAACATGCACACAACCGAAAAAAATATTTTATTAACATCGTAGAAAATGTTTATCAGTAGATAAAAACACCTCCGTCAATAAAATATATGTATTTCGCATATTTTTTTGCGCCATTTATCGTTGTCGACGACAAGTAAGCGGTAAACGATGAAAAATTAGAAATGGCAACAACAGCAAGCATTCCGAAAATGCTCGCCCGCAGTTTTTAGTCGGCCGATTAGCGCGAATCGGGCGCATTTTCCCCGATGATGAGGGCGATTTTCCACACACACACACACATGCGGTGGATCATTTGTGTATAAACAACACAAAAAAAGAATAGTTTCACTTGTCGGAATTTGCGATTAAATAAATAAATGGGGAAAAAAACCGAACGTGCGGCAATAAAAACTGTAGTATTAAGTAAAAGCGTTTTATGATGCAGGTGAAAAATATTCATTTATTAGCATGCAACAAATTCCTCAAACACACATGAAATATATTATAAAATAAAACAAAATTATAAAGCGTTATGCAATCGGAGAGATAATTTCGATGGAACGCGAGCGTAATTAAAAATTTTGCATGATAGTATTATGAATTATAACGTCGAAGAGTGTTTTATTAATATAAATTATGTGCATAAAATGTGTACAATAGATCGAAAAATCATTTACGTGTTTGAGAAAGTTACGACTTTATGGAAATTTAACAATGTTATAAAATTAAATCACGTATATAATAATATAACAATATAAAGCCATCGCGCGCGTAGTTATACAATTAATAAAATTTTTCGTGAAAAATATATGTTTAATGTCCGCGCTGTCATAAAGATTTACATCGAGAAACAATGTCCAACGGTTGCCTATCTATTTTATGCCGCTTTTACGACTCGAAGAAAACTTATAAACACTCGCAAAAAGACAAATTAAATTAAAACGCGAATTAACCGGGCAATAAATTCGTAACAAATTGGTTATTTAATAGATAAATAGATAGACAAAGTGTTTTTTTCTTATATAGGTATCTCGAGAGAGACGTCAAATTTCAATTTTCAAAAAATTAACGCTTTCTCGCGGAAGTTTCGTAATTTTCATTTCTTCAAATTATATGAAAATAATAAATGATTATGTATTTATCTACTTTCATTGTGTTCAAATCTTAAAAGTATTTAAAAAACACATTTTTTGCTTTGAATTTTTACAAATTCATCTAATTGCATTAAAACATGTAAAAAATTCACTTCTTTGATGAATATTTTTAAGTGAAGTTGAAGTTAAACTTTAAAAAAGTAGAAAAATTGCGATAAGACAGAAAAACTCTAAAAATTCTTCCAAATATGTTTTATGTTAAATTTTCACAAGTTTTAGAAATATTTGCGTTGCTGATTATTTTTGAACGTAATTCATAATTAATGTTAACTGTGTTAAAATGGGAAAAACCTAAAAATTGTCATTTACATATTCAATATTTGCAAATTTAAGGAATCTTTACCACCTTGATGTAGGTAATTGTGCCAACACCTGCAAATTCTTACAATTTTAAGCTTGATTTAGGAAATTATTGGCTTGTTGATAAAACTTTTTAGTATAAGTGTTCGACAAACATATTTAATTCATAGAAAATTAATATATGTTTTACTGTCGTTGCAGACACACGATAAATTAGTTGAAAAAATGCGCTTTATCGAAACCAACAAGATAATGATTTTTTACTTTGCAACGACCAAAATTTGCTCCAAATTATTTATATTAATTAGTAGTGCAACATGATTATAATATTTTATCATTGCTACTACTATTTTGCGCTTGTGCAACAACAACGAATTAGATGTTTTTGTCTCGTGAAAATGTGATGATGATTCGACACAAGCAATATAATAAATTCGTATAAAATTAATTATTTAATCGATACACACAAAAATAGCACGATAGCGCGGCGAAAAAATGCTTTATCTGGCGCAAAATACTCGCTGATAAAGATTTTTTTTCGTTCGTTATATGAAAATTCGACATTTTTCACTCCAATTTCATAATTTGATTTTATTCGTCGATTAGTTTTTGCGATAATATGTTAAATAAATAGAGTGATAACACGGCGGCGTTATTAAAAAAAACTATTTTTTTTGTCGTCAACCAAACATAATTTTTAGCATAATAATGCCGCGTTATTTAAAGACTAAAGAATTCTTTACTCCAATTTCATAATTATTTAGTATTTTTTGCGATAGTATGTTAAATAAACACAGTGATAATACGTCGTTATAAAAAAAAAACATTTTTTGTGCCGTCTACAAAATAATATAATTTTTAGCGCAGATTAGTTGCGATAATGTGTCGTTAAAGAATATTTTACTTCAATTTCATAATTATTTAATATGATTTTATATTTTTAGCAATAATTTGTTAAATAAGTAGAGTAATAACTCGAAAGTATATAAAAAAATAACAATTTTTTGTACGGTCAACCAAAAATTATCATTTTCAGCGCAAATGATTAGTAGCGATAATGCGTCGTTATAATTTAAATTTTTTCCTCCAATTTCATATTTATTTAATACGATTTTATTCGTCGATTATTTTTTGCAATAATAAAATTAAATAAATGAAACGATAACACGACGTTATTCATAAAAAAAACTATTTTTTGTGTCGGCAACCAAAAATTAGCAGATAATGCGTCGTTATTTAAATTTTTTACTCCAATTTCATATTTATTTAATACGATTTTATTCGCCGAAAACGATAACACGGCGTTATTAAAACAAAACACTATGTTTTGTGCCGCCAATTAAAATAAATTGGCCAACGAAAGATTGATGAATGATTTTCATTGCGTCGTTGCTATATTTAAAAAACTAAAAAACAACGTCGAGTTATTGTGCAATTATTTAAAATTCTTAAAAATTTACTGCGGTTTGAAAATTTGAAAGTGTAAACACAAGCGAGAACGCAAACTTGCATAATAAATTTTTAATTATCACCTTGAAAATTTGTGTTAATAACACAAAATAAACGATTGTTTGTTGTTGAAAAGTTGAAAAGCAGGCGAGCAAGCAATAATAATAATTTTTTTATATACTGTACTATATATTTAAAAAAATACAACTATTTGTATGTTATTTGAGCGCGAGGTCTCGCTTATCAGCAGCGACGGGCTTCCGAATTCAGCGTTGCCGGCCGATAGATAATTTGTGATATTTTCGGCAAAGGTCAGCCATACGCCGGCCATCATGCCTTACACAAAAAAATAAAATGTACGACATTAATTTCTGATTAGCGCGCTTGCTTATATTTTCTAATTCAATATAACCGTTCCATCAAATTGAGGTTAAATTTGATTGGCTACGTTTTTAAGCGATTTTATCTAAATTTTCAAACTAATTACGGCTGCACACACATTGAGAGAGAGAAAAAAAGTAGCACACATTCAATTAAAATTTTATACATTCATATATCGTACATTATGCAATTAATTACCGTGTTTAAATATCCAAACATAGCAAAAAAATTATGGATTGAGCTGGCTAGCCTAAAAATCTACATGATTATTAATTGGGCGTGAATTTATGTGTTTTTTTTTAATTTATTACACAATCTTTTTATCTGAAATGCCAACAATGTTCTAGATATTTTGTTAGATAAAACAATATTATTTTAAATAAGTTTGTTTTCTTTTACTATTTTAATAATTTGTTTTTTTTATTTAATACATATTAATTAAGCATGGATACGAATTTTTTGGTGATTAAGTAATCTTTTACTATTATTAATCAATTAACAATGGTCTAACAAACTCATATGCTTTAAGTATCAAACCATTCTAGAAAAATTAGAGAAAGCCAACAATCTACCAGATTATTAATTGAGTGTGAGGTCTTTTTTTTTCAATTTATCAAGCAGTTTTATTAATAAAGGTTTAAATAAACACTAACCAGGATTCCCAATACAATGTCTATTAATAATATAATTATCGCATTTTTTAAGTTGTATGTGTGCTATGAATCCGACCTAGTGTTTATTTAATCCTTTCATTCGTTAATCAACAATGGTCAACAAAATTCCTAGAATGAATATATATTTTATTATATTTAAATAAACAAACATTTTAAAAAATTGTATAGAACATGCTATTCTAAAATCAAAATCTAAAAGACCGATAATGTGTAATTTATTGTAATTAAACGATACAACAATATATGTATAAAATAGTTGCTCTGTCACCGAATTAATTAATAATGAATTAAATCGTTTGAATACGAGTATGACAATTTATTTGTGGTTTTAATAATTTAATGAACTGGCTAAATTTATAATATGTACAAGCAATTTATAACAATTGTCGAATTAAAAGTTTCATTATTAAATTGTTATTATATTATATAATTAGATAAATATATAAATTTATCAAAATATTGGATTTGCGTTTAATACACATACAACGCCAATTTGCCTCTAACTTTCAATAATTTAATTTATTCGTCGCCCAATTTATCCGCAACATTGTACTTTATAACTTTCATTCATTATTTCAAATTTTATTATAATGTGTTCTTTAATTTTGTTTGTTCATACCATAAATATATTTTTTGCATAGATAATTAATAAATTTATACAGATATTTCGTTTTTTTTTCAATTTAACACAAATTTGCGCCTCTAACTTTAAATATAATTTATTTGTGAAGTAATTTATCCACAAAAAATAGTTAGATACAAAAGTGAGTCAAATTTTATTATTGCTATTATCTTATTAATTTATTTATCAAAATACTGAATTTGCGTTTAATCCACCGCCAATTTGCAATAACAAGTTTTGTTTGAGAGCATTACTAACTAAAGTGTATTATGCCCTGAATATTGTTTATAACCGTTGAATTTTTAAAAATAGCAAGTAACTTTATATTTAATTTATTTGCGAAGTAATTTATCCTTTGCGGCAATTTTTTTGTGTACTGTGTGCTATAAATACAATAAAAATTATATTCAAAATAAGTCAAACGTTGTTTGCATTACAATTTTTGTTTCGTTGATAAATTTATTTACAAAACGCTGCGGCGCGCCCTAAACGCATTTACATCCACACACACACGAATTCGCTCAAATTTCAACAAAGTGTATGGAAAAACGAATACATACGATATATTTCTATATTTGAAATTTAGAAATACAATTTAATATGAAATGAACGCTGGCTGGCTGGCTGGCTGGTTGGCTTTTGTCTTTCGCTTTCGCGCAGTATTTATTATTTGCGAAATGATACGTGTTGCATATATTGCTCATTTTGAGTGCATTTGCAACCTTGAACATTTCACATTTACATTTACAGTTAGATTATATTTGTTTATAATTTAGAAACGAAATTGGGCTGAAATAGAATACATACTTACTCACACCTACCTACACACATTTTTTTCCATGCCTTATTGGCCAAAAAGTACACATCGCGATATTTAATTTGTGCAATGGTTTATTATTATTATTATTTGCGTGCTAAAAACTTACACAAATAATATTAATTATCATTTTTTCTAAGTAAAATTGGGTTTTGTTTGCATTCCTACCAGAGAAGGAAATTGTATACCTATATTCTTGCTTGTTATTTTTAAGAAGCGATTTTTACAAATATGCGCAATTTAAACAGTAGTTATTATTAGTGATGTGCTAAACGCTTGTACAAGTATTATAATTTCAAATTAGGAAATAAAATTGGGTTATGATGTTTGCCTGCAAATTTGTGTCTAAAAATTCACAAAATTTATTATTCATGAATTGCATTCTTACTTGATGATGAACAATCTCGCTTTCGCAATTTTAAACCTTGGAAAAAATTACAGCAGTTGCAATTATTAAATTTTAAGATAAAATTAGGCAGAACGCGTTCGCTTGTCCTTGAAAAGCAGCAAATTACATACACAAAAAAGAAATTTTTACAGGGTTTAAAAATTCGCAACGCAAGGAAATGGAATGAAATTAAGATGTTGCTGTTTGCATACTCTGTGTGACAAATTGTTGTGTTGCTTTCTTAGTTTTAAGTTTAAAATCTTATAAAAAAATGAAATATTGTTGTTAAAATTGTGCATAACGTGTTAAATTTAAGCAGAATTACAAATTTCCACCAAAATTCTAAAATTTCTTTAATTTTTCTTTGATCTTTTAGAATTTTCTATCAAATTCATCATTATTGATTGAAAATGGGAGAGGAACGATGTTTTTCTTACTTTTTTGAACAGTTTTGATAAAAATCTTTAAATACTTTGCTGGAAAGTAGCAAAAATCACAGAAAAATTGTTTAGAAGAACAAGTTTAATAACTCGATTTAAAGAAAAAATCTTTTGACTTCTTAAATACTTGAATTTTAGTGTTTTTCAGACTTATTTACTAAAAGAATAGTGATGGGAAAATTGTTATTAGTCACTTATTATCATTTTGAGCCTTGAACATTTTTATCCGCATTTAGAATTTGAGTGTGCGAATATGTTGCGCAAATAATACGATGCAAAATTTTTATTTGCAATTAATTATCGTGATTAATTGCAAATTTCGTGAAAAAAAGCCTATGCCTGCGCGCATCATGCAAATCGGATGCAGGTTTTACTACTACATCAAGGCGAATGCAGGATTAACATATTTGGAAATGAATCAAAACTTTGTATCTGTATGTAATTATTGGCTGCAATGCATATATTATTCGATGCGCCACCGAAAAAAAATGCCTGACATCGCAATAATAGAATTCATCATCATTCAAATTCAAAGCGCTCAAAGCAACTTTTGCTTCCACTAATGAGTAATTGTCGGAGAGCGGGCTGCACATACATATATACATGCATACATACAACCCACCCGGTACAATTTATACAAACTTAACGCAAAATTTCGTCGGCCGTGCGTGCATTTGTGTGTGTGTGCATCGATACAAGTGCGGCGGGGGAGGTGAAAAAACAAACAACACACAACAACGATGGTGCCGCTTCGCACAAATGCCGTACGCAATTATTTCGCGCATATGCAGCGCACTCCCGACCTATCCAACAACACAAAACAGTCGCCAACAACATATTCGCCGCGCACCGGTTCCTCCAGCCCTACATACACACACACATCAACACACCAACACACACGAACGTTCGTACGAAGGGCTCTTCAGCCACGCCACACGGCTTTTGTCTCCGGCATGAATATGTAGGTGATGTAACACGTGCCTTATCCGAAAAAAAAAATATTAAAAAACATGAACTAACGAGAGCGAAAGAAAGGAAAAGAAACGGAGCGCGCGCGACTCATTAGTCGTCGTGACGCGAACCCAAACGCTTTGCATTTTTTGTTTTCTGTATTATTTTATTCATCACGCTTTGACGCTGTGCGTTATCATCAACCTCATCATAATCATCATGTGCGTGGAATTTTGTGTTGTTATAATTCTCGTTTTGCCGGATTTTGCCAACAGCAACAAAAGCACGCCGCTCGTCGTGTAGTCATCGGCGTTGTTGCAATTTTTCGACGTCCACGACGGCAACGTCTTTGTATGTATATGTTATTATTGTTTAAATGTACGATACTTTAATCTATATAGGTGCGTTGTTTTGTTTTTATTTTTTTTGATTTAACCACCTTTATTCATTTGTTTTACAACTTGCGCTTTTATTGATTAACCTACACGTTGCACAAATCGTAAACAACTTTATTAATAACACCTCATGTCTGCCGATTACGCATTCAGCGTCATACAAACACAAAAAAATTAAATTCGCCGAGCGCGCGGAGCTTTCTTTTGTTTTAATTATTTGATTAACGTTGTAATAGTTGTTGTTGTTGTTGTAAATTTGAATAAGTGCACTTTAAGCAAATCAAGGTAATAGATTGCAATATTGTTGCGAATTGGATTGATTAATTAATTAGCTCAATTAGAGCAAATTTTATTTATGACGTCAAGTATAATATATGTGCTCAACGTTCATCTCTGCGGTGTTTTTTATTTTTCGCGAGACGAAATTTCTAATTCGCCACCTCCACCTACGAAACACATTGCTACGCGATTAGATATCGATTTTTCGGCGGCGGTTCGTTTTAAATTAAGTGTACCTACATACATACATTCGAATGAAACGCGCCGAGTTCAAATATTGTGTGATATTAATTCGTAATAATTATTTTTGCGAATCGATTAATTAAAAAAAAAAGTACAAACAAGGTAATTATGAGGTCTGAAAATGTATAAACCATCCAAACTATCAAAATTCTAACAATATTCAATGTTTTGGATGAATTTTTCTTTACGTGGGGCAATTTTTGTCGATTTTCTTTCGATTTATCTTTGATTTTCCTATTAAATTAAGTGTATATACATACATACATTCGAATGAAACGCGTCAAGTTTATTACTTGATGGTGAAAATATGTGTAATAATTATTTTTGCGAATCGATTAATTAAAAAAAAAGTTTAAACAAGGTAATTATGAAGTCTGAAAATGTATAAACCATCCAAACTATCAAAACTCTAACAATATTCAATGTTTTGGATGGATTTTTCTTTACGTGGGTCAATTTTTGTCGATTTTCTTTCGATTTATCTTTGATTTTCCTATTAAATTAAGTGTATATACATACATATATGCGAATGAAACGCGTCAAGTTTATTACTTGATGGTGAAAATATGTGTAATAATTATTTTTGCGAATCGATTAATTAAAAAAAGTACAAACAAGGTAATTATGAGGTCTGAAAATGTATAAACCATCCAAACTATCAAAATTCCAACAATATACAATGTTTTGGATGGATCTTTCTCTACGTGGGGCAAGTTTTGTCGATTTTCTTCCGATTTTTCTTTGATTTTTCGTTTTAAATTAAGTGTACATACCAAACATACATACATTCGAATGAAATGCGCCGAGTTCATTACTTGATATGTGAAAATATCCCCGAAATTAATACGTAATAATTATTTTTGCGAATCGATTAATTAAAAAAGAAGTACAGATAAGGTAATTATGAGGTCTGCATATTCAATGTCAATGAAAAAACACATTAATTTTGCCACATTACGTTGCCTTCGTAAAATACATTTGTTTACATAGTAGAAAAACGTTGTCTGTGATCACTTTAATTAAATTATAACACTAATGCATATTATTAAATATGTTGCGCTGTATATTTATGAAGTGTTGTAAATCATTCAGAATATAATGTGTGTCAGAATAGTTTTGTCGTATTTTCTCCGCAAAATTGTCAAAATTGATAAAGGTTTCATTGAAAAACCAGTCAGTAAACAATTTAATGCAAAATTAAAGTTTTTGTTCCTTTTTTGTACCACTTGTTTGTGACTTGTTAATGTCTGAGTTTTATAAATCTTTAGAGAATATGATCACTAACTAAAAACTTTAATTGTACCTATTAACAATTGTCGAAATGTTATCTAATTTTGTATTACAATGCAATGATTCTGCCGCGACACATTGGTATACTGTCAGAAAACCCAAAAAGTTTAATAAAAGTTAATTTCTGTAGATTTTACGTGTATAACTGATGTAAAATCATCTGCAGAGTCAAAAATTCAAGCGATATCTTAAAATAGCAATAATAAAATGAATAGATTTATACATCCGCTATTATGAAGATTTTTATATAGGTACCTAACGCATTTTTTACGTAATAATTGTATTTTTATTGTTACAAAAACTAAAGTTAAATTAACAGAATACCTTTTAATCAGGCAATGTTTCAATTTTTATGTGATGTGAGAGATTTTTGTCGTACTTACGTAAAATTATTAAAATTTTTCTCTGAAAGAATTTAACATACTTCTACTAAAGCTACATTAAATTTTGCATAAAATATCTATGATTTGATTAAATTTAAATTTGGGTTTGAATTTGAACTTTTTTGTGGCTTCTTATTTGCAGTATTGCAAATAAATTTCATGTAATCAGAAATATATTATAGATAGATAGATAGTCGTATCCCAATTTTTATTATTATCGATTGGTTTGGCGGTTTCTATAGTCTTGAATAGTAATGCAATGAATCATCGTTTTCTTTGGCGCAAAGTGCGCGCTGCCGCCGAACGAACGCATCCTTAGTGGGTCATCATCACCATCGTACGGCGCCGCGATTTAGCAAAGAATTTAGTTTAATGGATGGAAGTAAATGCGAATTTTAGCGAGTTCGCCATAAACCTAATTATGCATGTAATAAAAGTGTAAGTGTACGCACACGACGAACTAATGCATCAAGCTATAAATAGTCGATCGGCCGAACACAACAAACCAACCAACAATAATAACAACAACGACATCGTCGAGGACGACGACGAAATGCGTTTTTGACGCGAATATAGTCAAAGCGAATATATAGCATGCGACCTTTTCCCCAACGAACGAGAACATGTTCGCATCTCTACGCAAAAATGCATTCATGCAACAACGAAAAATTTGCTTGGTATACAAATCGAATTTCATGCATTTTTAATTAATACACAAAGTCGGTATTAAATTATTTTCTCGCATTTTCAAAACAAATGTAACAACAATCGCATGAAATTAATAAAAATTAATTAAATAGCGTAAAATAATTTCTATTATAACACACGGCAATAAAGTTTCTCGTCGTTCATGTTTATTATTTTTGTTG
The DNA here is from genome assembly GCA_030264715.1 of Adinopsis sp. GC000173. NCBI lineage: Eukaryota > Metazoa > Arthropoda > Insecta > Coleoptera > Staphylinidae > Adinopsis > Adinopsis sp. GC000173. The sequence goes on along the minus strand of JARJDW010006906.1, from coordinate 34,701 downwards.
CAATTTCAGTTAGACGCGAATTTAAAGCCGTGCGGTCAAAAATCCGCGCGCGAGCACGCTGCCGGCTACTTTCACTGTCACCGTTCCGTCCATCATCAGCGCGCGGCGCAATTACGCGATGATGGGTGGTAGTACTTATAAGATGAGGCTAATCGGATGCATCTAGCGAATGAATTGCTGTCCCACCAGCAAACAGCAAGCAAGAAAAACGTCGGCGCATCATCTGCATAAATAAGTGCAGAGAGACGATGCTATAATGGAAATAATAACCGTTGCACGTTTCCTCCACATATTGACCGACGTTAATACATATTTCATCTAATGCTGGCAATTAATTCTACCATTTCCATCGTATGACATGTTGAAACAATTTATGATCATTTTCATCTGTGCGCGCACTGTGCACGCTTTCCGGCCTCGAAAAAGGCGCTCGCGTTGTGCGCCAGCGCATTCACATCATCAAATCTCGGATCATAATTTATGTACTATATGTATAATTCACGTGAATGACTTACTTGTATGACACACAAAAAATTTTGTTGCCTCACATTACAATTTCGTGCGTGCGCTATCATCGACCATTTGTTATTGTTGTTATTATTGTTTTAAAATAGAATTACTCGTTTCGTAGATATTTTCAACCGCGCTTATACTAAGAACTGATTTTTTATGCACACACACAGCCAGTTATGCAATTCAGGAAATTTAGAATTTAGCGTGTTCGCATACTCGAATAACGAGGATGCAATCTATGGCGAATTCCGAGAAATTTCGTTTTTCCTCCGCTTAGCTTAGATCGCGCAAAAAGAAATAATACTGCGACAAAAAACAACAACATAGCGCAATAATATTTTAAATGCCTGAAAATTACAAGATAACAGCAGCAGCGCACGCCGCAATTTTTGAAGCGCTGCCAAATTTTGCGTTAATCACACGACGGGTATGCGATTATCCCGCGCATAATTAAATATTTGCAATATTTTTAACATAATTCATCGCGATGCTAAATATCTTGTTATTTTTCGCTGAAAACGTTGCTGCTACTAAGAAATTATGAGAACATATAAGCTAAATATTTCAGAGCAAGGATTCTCAAAGTGTGCGCCGAGGTGTTTCTGGTTTTTTGCGGTGCCCCCACAAAATATTGTAGTTTTTATTTAAATAAGTTGATAGATAAATGTAAATCAGTCTAACTGTACTGGTTTTACACATTTATTAGTCTTGTCGGAAACTTTTCGTACTTTCAAGCAGTTTTTATTGAAAACTTGTTCTGAATTACTAATTTATCTTTTTTTAACAATTAAATGCAAAAACACAAATCGCGTAGAAAAATGAAAAAAATTATGAAACATTAGGAAAACTTTGAGTCCCTAGCAAGTTCACCTAAATTCCAAGACAAAAACTTAATTTTTATCAAGCACTTGTTCTAAATTGCTAATTAACAATTTAATTTTAACAATTAAATACAAAAATTTAACACAAATCGCATGGAATATTTTAAAAAATTGATGAAACTTTAACGAAACCATGCGTCTCTAGCAAGCTCTCCTAAATTCCAAGACAAAAAACTTAGTTTTCATCAAGTACTTGTTCTTAATTGCTAATTTATCTGTTTTTTAACAATTAAATGCAAAAATCTAACACAAATCGCATGTAATGAGTTCCTACCAAGTTTACTTAAAATCCAAGACAAAAAACTTAAAAATTAAAAATAAAAAAGTTTGATAGGGAAATTCTTTTAAAAAAGACGTTGCTAGAATATACATATATATATATTTATAGAGGAAAAAAAGAAGAAAAAGTTTGAGGGCTACTGTTATTTATACTACATCTGTAGGTAGATCAAAAAAGTATTTTTTTTAATAAATTGGGCATTAATTAAACTGCTTTTTAATTTAAAGCACCCACTAGCATGACGCACCAATGTATTCTATTTAAAAAAATTACATGGAAAAATTGCGAGTAGGCGGATGGGCCTTATAGTTCCTACTTCCACACTCATAAATACAATTTTCATTAACTAGAAATCCGTATAAAACAAACAACAACATTCCTGCTTATATGCTTATTAATTATTGCGCTAACAACAAACGGTAAAAATTTAATAAACATTCAAATATTTTTAAAACTTTAATTAAGACGGCGAAAAAAACAATAACATTATTTCATTGAATGAAATAACAATTTCATTCAAAAGCCGGCCGGTGCTTTCCATCTCTCCGCACGCTGCCGCCGTGAACGACGAACGGCTATAAATACGACCACGCCGTCTCTTTTCAGCCGCGCTTTCAGCGCGCATAAAAAGATTACACCGGGGCGAGTGAAAATAAAAAAATAGCAACAACGTAAATAATTTCGCCCGAACGACGAATGGAAATAATTAGATTGAATGGGGGTGGAATAAAACAACCATGTCGACAATGGTTCTCTTTTCAAATCCGCAACATCAATGGATGCCCACGTTCTTGTTATTGTCTTTTTTTTCATATGCACTATGTATCAATTAATTGATGGATCGGGCTAATTAGGCGAATTTTCGCTAGGGATAACGTTGCGCTGCAATTTTTCACCGCACGCGTGAAATTTGAAGATAACCCAACAACGACAAAATGTTTATGACGCCGCATTGTCCAGCGTAAGGGCGATTTTTCATTTTATTGCAAAAAGCGCCGATCGAAATAAATATACACCTATAAATACCTCACATCTGTCAATCGGCGCGCACAAATGATCGGAGAAAATTAATCACAGCCAATGACAGAATTTATTGCATTGGATTTTTTACTCGTTGTTTGTTTGTTGCGTTCGTCGATAACAAAAATATCGTATGATGTATTTTTTCTTACTGCTTCTTCGTCTTCATAATATTAAATAAATGGAGCTATAAATATCCGGGCGATTTATGGCGCAAAAACGTCATAATCACACATGTGATGGTGGTGGCGTCTTCTTCTTCAAACGTTTAAATTTCGCGAAACATGCATGCATTGTATACAGCGAACGCAAAAAATTAAAAAAAAAGGCGAGCAACAAAAGAATATCAAATTGTATTTGTTGCATTGTTCGAATGACCTTGAATGCGGCGCGAACAACAAAAAAACACATCCAGCAGCAGGCGAATGCAATATGTGCAATTACCAGCTGCACTTTTCAGCTAGGCAACCAATTCGTACAACGAAATGAATCATCGAAATTTTACGTGACACCTTAATTATTGTTACAAAAAGTGCAAAAAAACACACACATATACATTTTTTTTTTGTTAAATAATCGTTCGAAATGCGTCATTCAAATTGCGCGTTTCGTTTTTCGTATAATATAATTTTTCGTAGCTTGCTTGCATTTTTTTATAATACATATTTATTTCGAGTGTAGGTATTTGTTTGCACATGCTGATAAAATGTTTCAATGTAGACAATAATGCGCGCCGTTTTTATATTATAAATTTATCAATCGGCGATGATTTAAGGTAGGTTAGGATAAGCGAATTTTGGCAGTTTGCGTCGGTGGTTTTTGTGTTGTGTTATAACGTGCGTCGTGTTGTGGTGCCAACACCACTCGTTGCTGCTGCTGCTGCATGCACATGTGTGTGCCCCGGTTGTTTGTTTATTTATTGCGAAAACAAAGGACGCACGAGCGTTAGCGTTATATTGAATTTTATTCAAGAAAATATTGTAGAGTAATGAAACGACGACGGAGTGACATTTTCGCAGCAGAACAGCGCACAAAATTGCATTGTAGATTGTGGTTTATTGTATTGGGATAGGTTATTAGGTTAGATGCTTTTTCATTCAAGGACTTTTTTATGTGTGTGTTTTTGTTTCAACTGTATGATAAGAATATATGTAAATACATATTAAAATTATACATTAGGAAATACTTTTTTTTAAATATAGTATGTATAATAGTGTCGCTTATCGAATAATTCTCAAATAATTTCAAACGAAGAATTTTAAGTGTGCTAGCGCGATAACAAATTATATATCGAACAAGAATTAAATGCGTATTCTGTGTATAAAAATAGGTTTATATTAAGTGGGTGGTCTGAAAAGTTTCTAGCGTTTTTAGTTAATTTTAGTGCAGCCCTAAATTATTTTTTAGCATCACCAAAAATTTTTGATGGATTTTTCTTTGCGTGGAAATTTTTGCTTTCTTACGATTTTTTTTTTATTTTTGGCATTTTCCGTTAAATCTTTTAGCGATTTTCATCATTTTTCAATGAATTTACGTGTTTTTCACTGTTTTTTCAAAATTTTATTATGAATTTAAGTGTTTTTCACTGTTTATTCATCTTTTTTCTAAGAATTTTAGAGTTTTTCACTGTTTTTTCATCATTTTAGCATTTTTTCATGATTTTTCTATGAATCTTAGCACTTTCACTGTTTTTTCATCATTTTTCTATGAATTTTAACATTTTTTACTGTTTTTTCATCATTTTTCTATAAATTTTAGGATTTTTCATATTTTTTTTATGAATTTGGCGTCACTCTTAATAAAAATCCTTAAATACAAACAAAGTTGCAACAATTTCCTGCGCAAAGAAAAATCCATCAAAAATTATTGATGATGCTGAAAAATAATTTGAGGCTGCACTCAAAACTAACACTAAGAAAGCTAGAAACTTTTCGGACCACCCACGTATTGTAGATATAGCCACCGCACTTTATTCTTAAATTTGAATCGACAACAATTTTTACACATTAATTGTAATTCTANGTATCATTAGAATTAATTAACATAATGTGAATAATAATACGGTGGCTGGCGTATATTATATCACATTAATAATATAAATAATTTGGTCAAATATTTTATCGATGCGTAAAACATTATCAATAAAAGTTTCGGCGAAAAACAAATTAATTGTAATAAATTGCAAATTCCATGGAAACAATTAATTTGCAAAATATTATTATTTGGAGTAAAATTCTAGCAAAAAGTGTCAATTATCGCACTTTATATAAAAATACATTCCGTGAAAAACTAATATTATACATATTTTGTTACAAGGTAAAATTAATTGCACAAAGTGTAACTAAATTTTTTGTATGTACGTGTATTTCTTCGAATAAATTAATTACGCATAATAGCTGGGTTGTGCAATTTCGTGGGGGTCCTACATTATTTACTACATACAATATACACACACACAAACACGAATAATTTTATAATTAGAGCGAATAATTTATATAAAAACTCTTAGTTGGTATAGTAGAAATAGTTAGAAAGTTGTTTTTTTGCTAAAATTGACGATGTCGAGAAACAACGAAACAATTGCATATTGTTGGGTTGGGATTGCAAAATTTATTAAAAATTTGCGCTTTGAATATATCGACCGATTTTGCATAATTGAGTAAAATTATAAATTCACTTTATGTAATTATCGATTAATAAATACGCTTTTATTTACTATAAGTATGCGCTCGGTGCCGTTAAAAATTGATTAATAATTTTTCTTTGTTCGAATGCACAGAATAATAAATTTTAATAAATTATAAAATTCAAGGTTTTTTCGTCCGAACGACGAAACGAAACGAAAAAAAAATGGAAGTTATGACAAAAACAAGTTGTAAAGCGTGTTTCAAAAATAGAAAAAAAATTTACGTTCGCTTTTAAAAATACGAATGATTCAAAGTGCAAATGTCATTTTTGTGTATATGTACACAATAATAAAAAAGGCTGCAGCAATTTTTAATGCCTTTTATCTCCGTCTATTGCAACGCAACGCAACGTTCCTTCGTTGTTAATAGAAAAACGAGTTCTCCCCCCAAAATGCAATCTAACTGCATGTTATTTACTCAAATTATAAATCGCATGTTTTATTTATACACACATACACATCTTAGTCCTCTTCACATTATTATTATTATTATAGAAAATAAGTTCTTTGTGTGGCTGGCGGGGACATGCGGTCAGATTTTCTAATTTTTTTTTCCCCGGTTGCGTTGTATTGCAGCTTCACCGGCAAGAAATTTCTCATATTATTATGTTATACATGTTGTACAGCGTGACCAAAAACTTATGCTGCAAAAAATATCAATTTTCAAGAGAAGCAAAATTAATTAATCGCTAATTTATTATTACCATGTCACGAAACAAAGTATATAAACTGATAATTTATATGTCGGTGTCGTCTCAGATAGGTCAGAATAAACCCATAAATTATAATGTGTGATGCAGTCAAAATTTTATTAATTACTTTTATTTATTCGCATCAAATGCAAATGTTAATGAAATTTATTGCTTTTTTTAATTAAACGTATCTTCGTTTATTTATTTAAAAATATAATTCATTTTTTGAAAATTAGGGCGACAATAATGTCGGTTATAAATTTTATTTTAATTTTGGTATAAATTATGATGTGATACCATCAAATATTTTTTTTGTTTATTAATGAATTTCTATTTATTTATTAAAATTTATTGCTTTTAATCATATTTTTCATTTAATTTCAAGAAAATTTGAATGCCAAAATATAAATTTTGGACTCTGGACGAAAATGAATCAAATTTTATTATTTATTTTAATTTAAAACATATATTTAGAAAAAATTATTGTATTTCATTACGTTCATTTCGTAGATTTTTTAATAAAACTCGTTTCTTCGAATTTGGCGTTATAGCTAATTATCGACTGCGTAGCATTTTTAATTCTTATCGCAAATTAAAAGCGGTTTGATTTTTTATAAAAAATGTGATAATTTGTGTTTATTGATTTTTTGTTTTTTGATTTTATTTGAAAAATGAGACGCAAATGGTTACTTTACTTTAAAAAGAACATGTTTTAGCCGCATGGTATTTTAGTTTGTTTCTAAAAGTGCACTTTTGCAATTTTCCATACACTGCAATTTACTCAGATGATAATATTTATTAAGTGTTCAAGATATTGTTTTTCAAGCAAATAGAATTTTAAGCAAAGCATAGACAAAAAAATACGAGGACGATTGCGTTCGAGTGTTCGGACAAGAAATGCGCTGCTGCTGAGTGGGAGGCGCGGACCTTGAAGTTGGACAGCGGTTAGTAGATTTCTAATGCTATTGATCAGCACTTTTCAGCCATTTTGATGGCCTCAAAAAAAAAATCAGCGCGCGACCTTTTCGACAACACAACGTCGAAATTCGTTTGCGTAGAAATGGTTGGTTGGCCCGTCTACTAAGCCATCCTAGCTGAGTCCGGTATTCGTCGTCATATTTGTAAGTCGAGTCGTTGGCGCGCAATGAAAATGGTATCATGTTCGGCTTGATAATGCTGCTCGAAACGGGTGATGCAATAAAAATGCCATTTGTGTGCATATTTTCATTATTATTTTACATAACCGCAAAATAGACGACGACGATGATATGATTCATTTGAACAATAAATTCGATTTGCATTGGAAAAAAGGAATGTTTAAAATTTATGCTAATTAAGCCATAAATACATTGCGCGCTTTGTTTGTTTTCTCTTTTTATTAATTATCGAATACTAACCTAACCTATTCTGTTTTAATGTAATGTAACATTGAACGAGACGACGTTATATAAATAAATTTTTATTTTATTCATAAATAATTAATTTTAATTGGTGTGCAAATTCTGTATGATGATGATGATGATTTTTAAGCATTCAACATAGTATTTAAGTCACTAAAAAATTAATCACTCGCGCTGTGCGCGCGCATTGGCTCGACTCGAAAATGAAAAGGTTATTTTTAATTAGTTTGTTGTTCCATTTAAAAAGTTTGCGCATAAACTTGATAATTAATTGATACTATAAAATATCGTTCGTTCGTTGGAAAATTTAAAGGAGCTCTAACATTTCAGCGCGCTCGATGTTTTATAGCCAAAATAAATTTATAAACAAGTTTACTTATTATATAAAATGTGTACGGCGCAATGTGCATTTATAGGTTGTATTATGAAGATTATAAAAATGTTGTGTGCTCGCGCTGGCTTGCTTTGTTATAAGCGGTGCGGAATGGGGACAAAGCGAAGGAATTTATTCTAATACGTTTTTAGATTGTATTTTGTAAATATATATAGTATATTCGCATATGCGATAAATTGACTCAATTGCACTTTACAAATCATACACTTTTCGGCTAGTATTTGTTCTTTTTCTCTTGAAGATATTCAAACGATTTCTATGACTTTTCAAGTTGCATACCTATTAAAGAGCGTTTTGCCTTTAATTTTCTCAGTGGAATTACAATAAAATTCTCAAAAATAATTTAATTAACGCAGAAAAAGTTAAAATATTGAGTAAAACTGTATTTATAGATGAACTCGCTACAATTTTTGGTTAAAAGTGACAAAATTTTTTGATGCAGAAAGCATTTCCAAAGACGAGTAGAATGTTGCATCCTCTTAAAAAACGTTTTGCGTTCAATTTGCTTGTGGGTTCCTAGTTTACTCAAAGAAAGTTGCATAAAAATTCACAAAAATATAAGAATCTTTCAATATCTAAAAATGATACACGTTTTGAATATGAAGGAAACTAAAATTACAAATATTTAAAAAAAACGTTAAAATATTGCGTAAAACAGCATTTTTTTTATTGCACTCGTTTCTTTTTTTGCGTTTTTCTTGAGGAAAATGTTGCATCCTCTTAAAAGGCGCAGCTTTGCGTCCAATTTTGCTGTAGTGATTGCGGTTTTCGCAAAGGAAATTGCATGAAATTTCGCAGCAAAATTATAAGAATCGCTTTACGATCTAAGAACTTTTTTTTGTCATTTGCAAAGACAAGCTTTTCTGAAAATCTTTCTTGAGACGTATTGAGAAGATAACAAATGCGTTTCATAGAATATTGTTATCTGCTTCTCATTTCTTGCGTTTTTCTACAAATCTTTATTACTAATTAGCAAGTTTGTTATATTGTAATTTGTATACCGAAAATTAATGAAAATCAATGAAAATTTCGTGGTCTGTTTTCAATTAATGCTTTTTTGCACAATAAAAAAAATCAGAAGAAAAAATGTTATTAAAGTATTTTTAAAGTGTTCTAGAGAAGTTAAGATAATGTAAAAGTACTAAAATAGTTAGAATTTGCGTTTTTAATAAATCCTTAAGTAAATAATTCGCTGTGTCGTATATTTTTTGTCAATGTGTGAAATTCATTCGCGCGCACTTAGTCTAAAAACATTGCAATATACAACTATAAACTTTTATTGTTTTCGTTATCATAATCATAAATATGTAATAATAAAAATATACAATAAATTAACATACATGCATTTTAAAAGTTTAATAACTTCAGCCGCATATATACTACGCGCTCGCAGCTATAACGTTTCAATTTCAAGACCAAGCAAGTTCGTCCGACGAAGACGACGACGTTCGCTAATTTCAATTGCAGCCGTAAATAATTCTTTTATCTGAACGAAAACAACAACGCGCATTTTATCACTCAATAAAGCGTTCACATTTAATGAATCATTTTGTTTAAACATAATATTCAGACGGCGCGGATTTTCGGAAAAAACGCGCTTGCTCGTTTGTTTGCTTTCTTTGCTTTCTTTGAACGGAAAAATTATACACTTTGCAAGGCGGCGATAATTTCGTTAATTTTATTGTAAACGACCCGATAATATAAACAAATGACTGGCACAATACACGTATAGTATCGATGTTGAGTCGTCGCTCGAAAAATGTGTTATTAATTTATTTAATGATGTATCTACGCATGCATTTATACAATACATATATACGTTGTGCTCCATACATGTAATTTTTTATGAGAATTTAATCTTGTGTATGCGACTAGGTAAACAACACGTTAGATAACGGCCAGACAATACAATATACCGCGCGCGCGGCATATAGAGGTAAAAATCCATCAATTATTAGTCTCGCGCGCGCACTTTATTATTTATTATATGCTGTTTTTTTTAATACACATGTCGTACGTGATTTTCATTCGGTTTTTTCGGTGCGCGGTGTCGCCTTTCCGAAAAGCGCGCGCGATTTTTCATTAAACATAGAATATCGCCATAGAATGAACTAAGATACAAAACTGTCTCAATTTACGTCAAATCATGTAATTTTTCTTTCAAAATATGAGTTTTTTACGTTTTATTTATAATTTTAAAAAATATACTCTTATTCATTTAGAAAATGTGGTTTTTAGTAAAAATTTGTCAAAAATACGTCAAAATCAACTAAATATATAACAAACTATCTCAATTTTAGCCAAATTATGCACATTTTCTTTCAAAATAAAAGTTTTTTAAAGTTTTATTTATAATTTTAAAAAATATACTAACTTTCATTTAGAAGATGTGGTTTTTAGCAGAAATTTGCCATAAATACGTTAAAATGAACTAAATATATACCAAACTGTCTCAATTTTATGCCAAATCATGAAGTTTTTCTTTCAAAATGAAAGTTTTTCTTACATTTTAATTATAATTTTAAAAAATATACTGCTATTAATTTAGAAAATGCGGTTTTTAGTAGAAATTTGTCAAAAATATACTAAATATATACAAAACTGCCTCAATTTTATGCCAAATCATGCACTTTTCGTTTCAAAATAAATGTTTTTTTACGTTTTATTTATGATTTAAAAAAATAAACTACTATTCATTTAGAAAATGTAATTTTTAGTAAAAATTTGTCAAGAATATATATTTTACAAACGATATCACCATAAAATCAACTAAATATAAGAAAACTGTCTCAGTTTCATAACAAATCATGCATTTTTTTGCAAAAATGCGCTACTATTCATTTAGAAAATGTCGTTTTTGGTATAAATTAATCAAAAATAATATTATGAAAAAAAAACACAAGAAAAATGATCAAATTAGCAAAAGTTGACTAATAATTAATTAAAAAAACATATTTTGATATTAAATTATGAAGAGGATATCTAAAAATTTGTTAAAATATTCAATCAAAATATGTTTATCAACTTTTGTATTTTTTATCTCCTGTATATTTATAATCATTCATTTTATTTATAATAACTATTAATTTTTATGCAAATTTTTCCCCGTATAATCCATATGTATAAATGTAAATTGTTTGTTTTTTTTTTGATAAATTTAATGTTTATAAAAATATATAATAAATTGCCTGTTATTTTTATCAAAATGCAGCACACCACATACACAAATGAATGCAAAACACATTGATTTTTTTGGTAAAGATTGTTATTATTTTTTTGTTATTTTAAGCCAAGCAGCGCGCTTATTGCCAAAGTATCTCCACATCGCCAAATTATACGCTTCGACGACGAAGGTGTTCGCATTCTTTTTTTTTCGTTTCGTGTAATTACCGTGCAGGTGGCAAAAATTACGCTATTCATAAATAAGCATCATTAGGAGGTGAAAAAGTAACACATGTTATGCCACATAAAATACTATTGCTGCACACTGCACTGCATTACAATTACAATTGCAGCAGCTAAAAGATGTGTCGATTTTCGTTTCATATATACACATCAATTAATTAATAATTGTAGTGTTTTGCAAACTTCATTGAAATAAATTTTTAATTTTGCGCCTTAATAATGCGCGCCGAAATAATTAATATTGAACGTAACTTAAAATCAGCAGACTAATGGATTATTGTAATCAGTTACTGTTAATATTAACAAATTTATAATTGAATTATTGTCCATGTTATGGAGATTTTATGTCTTTTTGCAACAAAGACAGGCGGCGAAATTTTGCAGTCATCCATCACCACGGCAATTAATCTTTATTTATATCTACATTTTGACGTTGTTGTTGGAACAATGAAAGCTCGAAAAAAGATGGTATTGTATAGGCAACCCAAACAACATAATTCATTTCGACGATTTAACAAAAAAAAGCATATAGCAGCAGCAGCAACGCCGCCGCCGAACACTATTTGCGCATAAATTTCGAGATTTTCGCATCAACATTTAATATTTATCAAACGACCAAAATTCAAACAATTAGCGCTGATACGCGCATTATGCAATATAAATGTTTGCCCATTTATCCGCTGTTAATTTAAAAACGGCCGTGCACTGTATGTTTGTGTTTGTATGTGTTTTTTTTGCTGTATTACTATTTCCTTGACTCGTTCACATAATTTTTAAGGCAAATGACTAATGTGTGCATGTTAATCTTATTGTCTTTTTCGCTATTATTTCGTAGCAGCCATTAAATTTCCTTTTTTTTATTATTTCTTCCACACACATACATTTACAAACACACAGACATAGACAAAATACACTCCTGTTGCATTTTTATCATTATCATTATTATTTATAATGGAAAAACTGCTTGTTGCATTTTAGTATTAAGCAATGCGTGTGATTGAACTTACAATGTTATATTACAATGAAAACAATTTCTTGGAAAACAACGTCCTTTTTTCAGCGCGATTAATGCATCATGCAATTTTACAAAAAAAATTAAAACAACAAAAAAAACATTATAATTTTTTATTCAATGTATACGCGTGCACAATAATTGCATTTTTACATTATTTATAAATCAATCAATTTTATTTTATTATCGCATATAACTGTTTTTTCGGTTAATTATTAATTAAAATTATTCAGCTATAAAAAAGCACGCACATCACATCCCCCTTCTCTTTGCAGCATGCAAATTAAGATGTTGCTGAGTCGCGCCAAAGTTCAATGCATTAAACATCATCGCCCCTTTGCTTTTTTCCATCATCCGACGAAATCATCGATCGGCGAGTTTTTTGTGCGTATAAAAAGGTGTCAAAATCATCATCATCATTTTAATCGGGCGTGATTAAATTCGTACATCCGATAAAATTTGCATCAAAGTTTTGCAACTTAATTATACAATATATTTATAAGAAACTGAAACATCTTTATACGTATGCGCGCATCATCATCATCAACATCGTATGCTACATGTTATTAATTGTGAATGATTTGTTATTAATTAGACATAAAATAAATGAATAGAAAGTCGTTAAGATGATAAATATATTACACATAAAATAAATGAATAACTTTTAATTGCGCTAATTACAATCAGTAATTGGCTAATTTATGTATCTGTTTGGTAAATATAGAATTTTACTACTGCAAAGATTTTTCGCTGCGTTTTTCGGAATTTGTGTCAAGTTAATAAAATGGCGAGCATTAAAATTTATATAAGAATATTCGTTATTAAGTAGCTAGCTGCCTTACATATATATATATTTATGCAAATTAAACTTGTTTACGGAAAAATCGCGCTACGTAAAATTTTTATGTTTTAATTATTATTTTTAGAACCTTAGGCGTTCGTTCATTCGCGTCGGGCTGCGAATTCTTTTATGTAACAAATATTTTCCGCGCGTCGCTCTATGAAAGAAAAAAAAACACGTCGCGCTTAATTACGGAAATTAATTAAGATCCCATAGATATATGGTCGTTTTAGTAAGCGATAGAGATGCAGATTTTTTGTTGGGGCGTTAAACACTGCGTACTTTGTTACAAATCATAAAATGTACATTTTCATTCAAAATTCTGCCCTAAGTTGCAACAAAAATCGTAAATTTAAAAAAAATCTTAAAAACTAATGAGAAGTTGTATTTACTCTTTATAGTAAAGTCAAAATTAGTTTTAATTCAAATTTTTATCGTATCATAAAGATATAGCCGTTCTATTAAGCGATTGCATTAAATACTTTGTGTACTTTGTGTGCTTTGTTTCAAAGCAGCTGCAGGTTGACGCATCAATTACATTTTCGATCAAAAGCCTGTTCTAAGTTTCCATTTTAGTTTAGTTTCATTTTTCAAACGCTAATAATTATAAATTTATAAAAAAAAATCTTAAACACTAATGAAAAGTTTCTAGTAATTTTTAAATTAGTTTCTTTTCAATATTTTGGGGTAGCCTGCTAAAGATATGGATGCTTTAGTTATAGAGCAACTCCAAGATTCATTTAAACTACGTTTTCAACACTTGTGCCAGAAATTTGTCTTTTCTTTAACATTTCTTGAGAACTTTTTTAAAATGATGTGATAACTAATTTCATTCTAAAATTACATCACAAATGTTAATAAATCACTAAAAAATATCATGATTTCGCATAAAGTACTCTAATATTTCTCCAAAAAATTACTCAGTCAGGCTTGTTCTGTCAGAAATTTGTCTTTTCTTTTTAACACTTATTGAACAATTCTCTAAAATGACGTGATAACTAGCTTCATTTCAAAATTCTATTACAAATTATAATAAATCACTCAAAAAGTTTTGTTTAAAATATCCTGATTTCGTATAAAATCCTCTAATTTTTCTCCAAAAAAATGATATTACTCAGTCAGAAAAAGTTCTCGATTTTTTGTGCGTCTAATAAAAATTTGTAACACAAAGGCGAGCGAAATATGAGATACTGTCTACGCAATTCTTCGCGACATCCTTCAACATTTTAGTGCCCATTAAGACACGGCCATATTATAGTAGCAGTATCGATAATGTTAATGTTGTAGCGTAGGAATTTTTTTCGTTTCATTGCCACCGCGCACGAAAATAAATATTTAATATTTATTGCTTGAATTTCATTTTTATCGAAATTAACGCTAAATGTAAGTTTGTCTTATGTATATGCAAAATATTAATGAAAATTATACTAAAATTACAAAACATGTCGATAGATACGATAGAGTAATAATGAAAAATTCAAGTACTTGTGCAGTACTGGTAGGTAGTAAAAGGCAAATTGCTATATGCGTGAATGTGTTGTAATTTAACAAGTGTTATGTGAGTGAAAAACAACACAAAAAATAGTTTAAGGTGCATTATAAAATGGTAATCTAAGTGTGTTGTCTGCCAGCCGCAGTGCCCCATAGAAAATTACACAAGTTTCTAATTATTTTTAAGCACCTACAAACATTACATTTTGCACTTGATTAAATTGAACGGCGCATATGAGAATTCATTACGAAATGATCTCAGCTTGCATCATACACCTCCTATAATACACAATTGGTAGACGTTGTTGTTCAATATTACATATATCTAAGCATACGATAGCGAAAAATATAATCTGCACAAAGCGCGCCTATTGCTATAAAATTTCGTTTTCAAATGAAACGTAATACGAAACGCGTCTAAATTGTTTTTGTGAATGATAAAAGTGCATTTTTGTTATGACAAACATATCGCATTTTATTTTTGAAGGTTAAATACCATTTTATAAACAATTCGGGCGAAATAACAAAAAAACCGTGTGAGTGTGTGTGTGTGTGTGTATATATTGGAATGAATATGAAATGTTGAAATTGGACACGCAATTTGTAAGGAGTCGGCCGCATCAAATTCGTCCTTATCATCACTATTTGTTAAAAAAAAGCTATACACAAAACAAAAAAAATTCCAGATAGAATATGTAATTATTTGTTGCGAAATGCTGATTCAAAATTCGCAGAACTTTTGCGTTTAATTATTATTATTATGCTTTTTTCATTTATTTTATTTTTTTATTCCGTTATAATAATGTGCCGATGTTTTGGTGGCATGCGTTGCAGGGTTGGAAAGGATTGCTGAGGAGTTAATGGGTAGGAGGAAATGGAAACTTTATCAAGATTCAATGCAAAGGAATTATTTGCAGCCGTTGAACAACAATATAAAGAAGAACGAAAAATATCAAAAGGATTGTCAAAACGACGAACAGAAATCGACGCTCGACCAATTTGTAAACGATACAAAGCGCGCGATAAAAGAGGATTCCAAGGAGGATATAATCATACAAAAAGACGACGTGTGTGTTGCTGCCGCTGCCGCTGTGCTGGGCAGAAACGACATCTCCTCTCCGAAGGAGGAGATCGTAGATGAGGAGGAAAAATTAAAGGACTGGTCACCACAGAGCAAGTGCTACTTTTGTGTAGACGGCAAACTGGATGAGCATAACAATCACGGGACTTTGGTAAGTTATTTTTTTGCTCAAATCTTTTGTCTAAAAATTCAACTTTTTGACTCATCATTTTGAGTATTGATGCATTTTCTACAAATCAACAATTTTCATTGATTTATTTGATTAAAACTACTTTAATTCAAGACAAAGATTGTTATTGTCTAGAGAAGGAAATATTTACAAAAAAAGTAAGCTACAATTTGTCATGAATAGTAAACTAGGTTTATCGCCCTGTGTTAAGGTTTTTGATTAAAACTTGAAAGTAATAAATTATTCATTTTGATTATTTGTTAAGAAACTGAAACAATTTGATTAAAAATACTTCAACTCAAAACAAAGCTGTAACTGGTATATAATTCAAATGTTCTCGCTGAAATTTCATAATTTTTTTAGTAGAGTTCAAATTATTAAGAATGATTTCTAGCTGTAATGCATATCATTCATTAAGTTTGATAGAAGTCTATGTTTTTTTATTATTTTGAAAGTAATTACTTCAATTCAATAAGTGGTGGGGAAACCGCACATATCACAAAGCTTTAAAATTAATGAGATAATGAATTTTTAGTCTTAATTTTCATGCCATCACCACTAATTTTCATAGCATTTCTAAGTTCCAAAAAAGTGACCCCAATAAAAACTTGGTATCAATTTTTACGTCTAAAAGAATTACAATTTTGCATTTTGTGCGTTCTTAAATAGAATTCTAAAACATTATACAGCATAGTTTTTTGTCACTCCTGAAAAACTTATTGAACTTTGTGCCATTACCCGTTCATTCGATTCCAAACAAACAGCGGCTCTTTTTCAAATATTATCGCTGCGCTGAAATTTTATAATTTTTTGACTAATAAATAATTAGACTTTGATTTCCAGCTGCAAATATATTTATCTCGATGAAAAGTGCGAATCATTCATTTATTATTTTGATTGAAATTGAAAACAAAATATTTATTTTTATTATTTAAGAGTAGCGCGATAAAAAATCGCTTTGTTTCATAAGACAAAACCGTGCCTGTGTTAATATATATTATTGTTGGCGTTTCAATTGAAAATATTTACAAAAACGCTAAAATAGTAAACCGGTTTTTATCAACCAACAATATATAGATAGATATATATATTTGTTCATTTTCGTTGAGAATTGAAACAATTTTCAATTCTTTTTTCCGCGCTCAAACATCGTTCGTTCGTTCGTTGTATTCGTTCTAACAACGCACTGGCATAATCATTTATTTATAATATACAAAAAATTAATAGCTGTTTTAATTAGCCATAGATAATTACACGTTTTCGTATAATAATCTGAATAATTTATATATAATATCATTGTATAAATGCAAATAAAACTTAATTATTATTTTTAATGTTAATTCGCAATGTTAAAAACCAACAAACGGCTTTTTCTCGTTGTAATACAAATTAGGTTCAATTTAAAAAAATATATAGATAGATATAGTATATAGTCGAACAAAAAATACTACTACACAACTACGCTACGTCGTTCAATTTATGAATAAGCAAAATAAATCGCGTCGCCGGAATTGCTGCATCGAGATGTTTGTGTGATGAATTTTATTACGTGTAATAATAATAAAAAAAATAAAATCATAATTCAACCATTTCCTGTTCAATTTCCATGAACTAGATCCAAAATATAAGATTTATAAATAAGCGTTACGTATGTAGGAACGAAGTGGAAAAGACGATCGACGAGCAATTTATTATTCCGGCTTTAATCGCAAATCATCTTTTTTGACGACGCGCAAATTCTTCAAATAAATGTAATTAATGCAACAGGCGGCGTTTTGCATTAATTATAAAAGTTTTAATTGCAAAATTTTAAAAGATAACGAGCTGGACGCGGAAAACAACCCAATTTTTTAATTTAATTATCATTATTTTTAGCCGCTGCCGACGTTACTTATTCTACCTATCTCCGTTTCGCTATAACTTTACTATATTATGTGAATGTGCAGCAAGAACGCATCGATATGCTAATTAACGCTCAAAACCTTAAAAAATTAATTAGTCGTTACACGGCTGCAATCTGGAGCGACGTTTCCTTCTCCGATCGTTTGCATCTGTAATTTGAAACTTGTCGCCGCAACGAAAATTCAATCGGCAAGTCGTCATCGAAACATACACAACACAATATTTTGTTCGCTCGCATGGTGGCGGAGAAGGGGGAGCCGAACGGAACGGGGTCAAGACCCTTTTGAATTCACTCACATTTTTTTTTATTCTGTTTTTTCATAATTTAATAATAATCAGTTGGGAAAATCGGAATGAATGTTGCGAAACGATGATGTTTCATTAATTTTACGTTCTAAATCGCAAAAAATAAACGCTAATAAATCAATTTTAATAAACGTAAGGCTGCGAAAGTTTTAAGGACATTGGCATAGATGGCGTCAAAGTGGTCAGCTTTTTCGTAAGCTCTTTAATACTTTTTAGGTTATAAAATATCCAGAGTTGCGTCAAAATTTTTTTAAAGAAAGAATAGCGTTTAAGTAAATCTAATATTAGATTTTAGATAGACAGGTGGTATCTCAGTTAATAAACAATTATTATTAATTAGTTACGTATTTTGTATTACATTTTTTTTGGAATTAAATCTAAAACAATTTAAACCAAAATTTTGATTTTTAATCTTTCGGGTTAAAATTATCACTCAATTAGTTAATTTTCTTTAATTTAGTGTAAATTAAACAATATATTATTGGAACGTTAATCTATATGTTACAATAAACAATGCATTCGTTTCAATCGTTAGCATATATAAAATTTAAATTCAATTTATGAACAATGTATGAAATAATTAGATTAGGTCAAAAAGACAATCGTAAAGGCATTTCGCTCAATAAATGTGTATGAGTGTATGCATATGACTTGTGTTTTGTTGTTTTTCATTCAGATCGCTAATTGCATAGCGTTTATTGTAATGACTTTGCGTTTATTACCCTTTTCAGTTATGTTATTATGTAATTATTTTATCAACAACTAAATCCTTTTGTTACATGATGATTGATTTGTTTCTGTCAGTTTTATTTTATTATCGTTCGTCGCGCATTCGATTTGCATAAAATCGAAACGATTTGCTTGCTCGATGCTGCGATATATATATTTTATTTTTTCTTCTTCAGCCAGCCAACAACACAACATCTTGTTTGTCATCGCTCGCGACGACGGAATGCAAATGCATTATTATTGTGCATACGTTTACGTTTTTCTGCATCGCCGTAAAAGTCATGCTCGTGCACGACCCAATTTCAATTTGTCACTTTTGCAACTTTTTCATTTCGGCCGATTTAATACATTATTTGATTGTTCTTTTTTTTCTTCTATACACAAACAACTCAATAAATACGAGAGACAGTACACTCATTGAATGTGCAACTAAATAATCGCCAGAGTGAATGCTGAATATATTTGGTTTATTTACATATACGCAATACTGGGAAAATTGCGACTTGTTGCAGCATTGCAAAATGTGATGACGATTAAAACGTTGCTATAGAATTTAAAAATTTATTATATCATCTGCAAATTTTCCATTTCGAGCAAAGTTTAATCGTTTGTTTCTTAAAAATCATGCTTTTTGCAACAATTCAATAAGTACAAGACAGTAGACGCATTGAATGCTCAGCCGGTGAATGCCGAACACGTTTGTCCTATTTTACATATGTTGTTGCAGCTTTGCGAATGGGAAGTGTATACAATTTAATAGTTTCATTATATTGCTAGCTAATAAATTGGGCCACAAAATAAGTTTTTTTTACAATAAACTGATAAGTTCAAGAAATTATAATACAAATGGTCGAAAAAATAATCGGCCAGTAAATGAAGACCACGTTTGTCTTATACGCAACAATATTCCAGGAAAAACTTGCGATTTGTTGCAGCTTTTTCAGCTACGAATGGGAAGTCTATACAATTTCGGTGGGCATAGAATTTAAAAAGTTACTATATGAGTATTATTATCTTTTTTATTTTGTGCAATTTAAAAAGTTTGATTATAGTGCTAACTAAAAAGTTCAGCAACAAAAATATCTACGCTTTATTACAATAAATCAATAAGTACAAGAAAGTACAATAGAATGATTAACTAAAACCAGTAAATGCCGAACACGTTTGTTCTATTTACATGCGCAAGAACACACACCGGATAAAAATGTGACTTGTTGCAGCTTTTTCAGTTTCGAATAGGCAGCGTAGTTAGATATAGGTACTATTTCGGCCATTAAAAACTTGAATTGTTGTACTAATTAAAAAGTTTAATGCAATATGTGTTTTTTGCAACAGCTTAATGAACACGACACATCTTCAACTAAATAATCAGTCAGTGAATGGTGAACACGTTTGTTCATTAGGAAAAATGCATTTTGTTGCAGCTTCAGTTACGAAAAGGAAGTGCAATACAATTTTGGTGATTAAAAAATCGCGAAACTCTTTAAATACGCAACAAAACACTAGAAAAAATTGTGACTTGTTGCAGCTTTCTTAGTTTCGAATGGGTGTTTAGATATTGGTACTATTTCGGCGATTAAAATGTCTGATTATTATGCTAACTAAAAACATGACACATTCTACATCTAAATAATCGGTCAGTGAATGCTGAACACGTTGATCTATTTACATACGCGCAACACTACACTGCGATGGGAAAAATGCGACTTGTTGCAGCTTTTTCAGCAATGATGGGAAGTGTATACGATTTCGGGGATTAAAAAATTCATTGCGATATAGAATTTAAAATCTTTTCATTACTATCATATAAATAAATATCATTTTTCGCTGGCAATTGTGTTGGTGGTGGCAGATTTACGTTTGTGTGCATCATCTAATATTACACACACGCTATTTATTACTGCATCCATTGCAAAATGTAACCCCGAATTGCATCTGCAACTGCAACAGTACAACCTTCACTTGTCTTTCTATTACGACAATCCTAGTATAAGATATGTATTATTAGATATATTTTTTCCGTTTTCGCTCCGTTTCTAGAACACGTCGAGCGAATGCATATTATAGCCAAACATCGAATGCGCACTTTCAAGGCCGTGAAACGCATCAAAAATAGGCTCGATCAAATAATCGTTTTTAATGCGATATAGTCATCACACGATAGTTGATGGTCCATTAAAAGTGCGTAACGCAAATGCACGAATGAAATGAATGAGTTAGTGAATTAATTGCGCTGTTATGCGGCTTGTTTGGGATGGCGAATTTTTGTGCCCCGTACGCTTTTCATACAATTCACATTGTTTATAGCTTTTCTAAGAATATTTAATATCAGCAAATACAATAAATAATAATAATATTATTAATAAAATCCTTTGTGTAAACGCTTTATGTAAATTTAATACGATTTTCTGCTTTGTTGTATAAAAATAAACTCTTCATGCAGAATTATTTCGTAGAAATCTTATTAAAACTTTTTTTTGAATTACATTTTTTTTTTTTCTTAAAGAAACTCTGCACGCTGAATTATTAATTTAATTAATCTAAAAGTTGTGCAAAAATTTAATTTCAACTAAATAATATTGCATACTATAAGAAAAAATAAGTAGAAATTTAATTAATTTGTGCGAAATTCAATAATAATTTGTATTCAAATTTGTTTCAATGCCGAGAGGAGAAGATTACGAAAAATTTATTACTTTTAATCTGCTTTGCTAAAAACGCTGCGCACAAAATAACTTGCACTTGCAATATTGGAAACTTAATTAATTTCAGTAAAATTCAATAAAAGTAATCAGAATTTTTATAACTTAAAAAGTAAGTTAACAATTTTATACTAGGAAACATTATGAAAATGTATTATTGTTGTTTAATCTACTGTGCGGTTGAACAAATAAACGATTACGAATTTGTTTATGCTTTGCAAATATTTAATTCTGGCCAAATAAAATTTGCATAATTATAAGAACAAAATCATTTTCTACTCAAATTAATTTTCATTATTTAGCTAAATATACTAAATTACGGATTTGAATGTCTGCTACGAGATAAATCGTAGTTGATATTTTACCAACGAAGCCCACTACGAATATATTCGTAGATGATTTTAATATATAATATATTTCATAATATTTGGCAAAAGCTGCGATAAAAGTTTCAAGTCTGTTTGTCATATTTTTTTAAAAAAGTGTTGTATTAACTTTTTTGGCAAAGTGTTTTGACAAATTTATCCTTATAGAGAAACTAGGTTGATTTTTTTTAAACTAAAACGTATGTTTTAAGACTTAACTTTCTACATGTTTAACTTCAGCTGTCTCAGAATTATTATAAGATATCTTATAGTCCAATTAATTTTCATATATTATAATGTATCTATTTGCAATTAGACTGTTTAGTTTATAGTTTGACAATTAAAAGTCGACTACGAATATGTTCGTATATAGTTTCTTATTTATTTTTCCTCGAAAGGCTGCGATAAAGTATTTTAGCCTGTTTTTCATCCAAAAACATGTTGTTTAATGAATGAAAATAGGCTGATTATTAAAGATACTTATATTTTTTACCTCATTTTCTACATTTTTGGCTGCAGCTGTCAGCAGCTTGCAAAAATGATCCAAATTTATATACCGTACAAAGTGGGACGCGAGTTTAAGTTGAAGAAAACGACACACAACCATGAAACATGTTAAAACTACCAAACTTAGCCATCCATCCAATTTGTTAGCGCGCGCTGCAGATAAATTATTAAGTAAGTTTTGGACGTTCAATGTCACACCGAAGCGATTCAATGCCAATGTGTAATTTCGTATGCATACATTGAAGCAGGGCCAGCCGAAAATATCTATAAATGTGCATTGCGCGACAAGGTCAGGCGGCCGGCCGATACATCAGAATATCGTACTTACACAAAAATCACTACACATACGTTTTATCATCATTGGCGTTAAAAATATCTGACCTAAATAATTTGTTTGTTGTAATGGAAATAAATAATGTGTTGTTGGCTCACCTCGCTTTTTCCATATATCCACACACTACTCAACGCTCGCTGGCTGGCTGCGGCTGGTGGCCTTGCACTTGCACGAATTATTTTCGGTCGAAGTCACTGCACTCACTCGATTTCGCGCCAGACGCATCGTAGAAAAATATTAATTGCACACTCTTGTTGGGGAAAATTAACACACACACAGACACACACATATTGCACAAAATCACCCACAAATTTATCTAATTATGCACACACAATTCGATTAGCGTTAGCCGTTGTCGTCGATGCAACTTTTTCGCAAACCGGGGCCACTTGTTGAACTGAAACCTTCGAAAAGTTTTTTGGCACTGAGTGCAAAACGCATGCGTTTCGGGGCGGTAGGGTCAATGCACCGCGTGCCCGAAAATTCGCCGGCTTTGAAAGTTGTTGTTGCTGATGCAGTTGCACATTATAATTTTTTTTGCTTCCATTGCCCCCGACCAGAAAACTGGTTTCCTTCTTTGTTTTATTTTGTATTTTGCGGGCCCGAACGTCTTACTGTGTGTGTGTGTGTGCTATTTTACTTTTTAATTGCGCGCGCTCGATTTTTCGCGTTTGCCTGTTTAATAATTTATGTATATGACATTAATTAATTGCAATTGTAATTAATTAATGAACGCACGGTACATACTCTATTACATTTTGTAATATAATTAATAATAATTATGATGGTTGTTGTTATGTTGTTCATATATTTTTTTTAGTATAGAAAAATAATGCAGTGTTGGTTTTATGCGCGTTATCAGATTATATCGTTTTTCTTCGGCGATGAATTTCTTTTGTGTTCGCCAACGTTTTCTGTTTCGTTATTAATTCCATCTTGTTTGTGGTAGAATGTATTGTCTCCGTGTGTGGTTTATTAGGAGGAAGAGTAATTATGAATTTGCTCAGTTTACTGGTTCTCTGTGAGAAACGCTCATTGTGACTTTTTAACAAATTAAACATTAAAAATGTAATGTGGAATTGGAGCTGCTACTCTACTCTGAGTTGCTGCTCATTACTCTCTAAAAATTAATTGCAGCCGCATTATTGTTTAAAATCTTAATCATGTTTTCATGATGCAGAGATTGCATTTGATTTATCTAACGGTAATCAAATACCGGAACACTTTAGAAATAAAATTTGTCCAAATCTTAAATAAAACATGACAACAAAAAACAAACCCAGGAAATTAAGACAATTCTAATAAAATTCAGTCTATATTTTAAAAGGACGGAATTTAAAGAAAAACGCCAAAGAAAAATGGATAATATCCGAGGTATTGGCAAACAACTGGAGTTCACTCCTTCCTTTCTTTTGTCTAAAAAACAAACAAACAAAACGCAAAAATTCGACTGGTGAGAATTTTGAAAATCTATTTTCTGAGCTTGATATTACTCGGTGTTCTAAATACACACAAAAAAGTTAATTTAAAAATATTGCTGAATTTTTTAGAGCACATTTAGGACAGTGCAATAAAATTCAACTAGTGAGTGGAATAGATTTTCAATATTTTTTTTCAATGGAAAAAAGTCAAAGAAAAATGTATAATCTCTAAGATATTGGCAAACAACTAGAGTTTATTTGATCCTTTTATTCCTTTTCTCTAAAACACAAAATTGCGTGGTTGGACGTTTCATATTTAGGACATTGCAATGAAATTCAACCAGTATAAAAGTTTTACGAAGTTTGAAGACTTTTTTGGTTTCTTTCTTGGACTAACTTTTAAATATAGTTTTTAGGCAACTTATAAGCTAATAATAAGATTTTACGTAAAAATGACTGATTTTGTATGATAACTAAGCAAAATCAAACTTGATTAAACTAAGAAAATTAGGTAATTAAGAAACAGTTGCTGCTAATTTTCAACTAGGTCAAATTTCAGATAAAATTGAGTAAAAAGCATTGCAGCAACAACTTGACTCGAACTAAATAGTCTAAACTACAATTAAGCAAACTGTAAAAGTTTAAATAAATGCTGATAATACATACATATAACATACAATAATATGAAAGAAACATTAAATATACCTACCATGAATAAATAAACGTACAAAGTGGATACACGCTAATGATTCAAAATTGAAAATTACAAATTGTTTATGCATCAGGAAACAAAGTTGCTAATTTTCAAATGGTTCAACCTGCATGTAAAACATCATAAATAAAATTGAATAAGATAAGATATAACATAACAACCAAACTCAATCAAATAGGCCAACTACAATTAATAATTAAACTGTTACGTATCAACAAATAATTAACTTGATCTAATATTTGCCTGAAAGAAGCAAATCTTAGATAATGTTGCATGTTCGCTCCATTTGCTGCACATTATAAAAAACATGATAAAATATTTAATATTTTGCAAGTCTTACCATGTTTAGAATTAGTTTTTAGACGCCCAGCCGCGTAGTGTAGCCGGCTTACGTTTTCGCATAAAATAATCCCCATATCGTAGATTAAGCTAGTTTGCAACAATAAAGACGCGTCGCCCGTCAAAAGATGTTGTTATGTGTGCATTTTCCTACATTAATTAGACGCAAAAATTTGTCGCTTTCACGAATTCGCATCAGACAGCTATTAGCGATTGCACAATTTTTGCCTCCAACGCGCAAATCGTTTTTGCTGGAAAACGATTAGGCGCGCGCGGTGATTGAGTGTAATTATTTTTATAAAATCGACGAGGAGATTTTGAATAAAATTTATTGCATGGCAAATTATTCAAATATATAAATATAAATAATCGTGTGTGTGAGTGTTTATCGACTTTCACCACCGAACGCGCCGCGCGCAAAAACATCTCAAATATTTTTCAAGCGCTTTTCAGCTGGATAATTACGTTTTCAATTCTTCGAGCCAGCACACGCCAATCGGTGAAGTGAAACTGCAAAATTGAATAACAATATTTTTACACGCGCGCGTCAACGTTTGTTGTTTTTTCTATGTAGGTAGTTTTATTTTTTTCGTCATTGAACGGCGACACACTCTTTAAAGCGCTTTAATTAAATGAATTAAATGGATGCATTACAAAACGTGCGCTTAAATCAATAATTTCATTATAAAAATTAAATTTGATGACGATGCGTAATTAAAATACATACCAGTGCCCTGGCTATTTTTAAAACATTGTGCATTAGTTTTTTTGTGGTTTAAATTGAAACAATTTTGCTACGTTCTAATGTACGATATATCGCGCTATCAACAATGCAATGCAATAAAAATATTAAAATATGTTAATTCATATAATCTTAAACTTTATTCAATGTTTATTTTATAGAACGTGATAATATATTATATTTAACGAATCAATATTTTATTAACAATGGTATCAATTAAATTGTACATTTCGAGCAAATGCATTTAACATTAAAAAAATATGAATTAAATTAAATGAAACCGTAATTTTTTTCGTTTGTACAATATATATCGCAGTTTTTGTTTTTATTTTTTATTTTTTATAATGTATTATTGAAATAAATGCATGTAATTTACCATTTCATTATATTTTATATAGATTCGATGTCATGCGAAATCACACAGCCTACATTTAATTGTATTTTAATAGAGAGCATGTATAATAATATATGTAAAAATGCGCCACTAGAAACAAGAAATATATATATTCATATAATCTGCACGTATACGCACATTATTTGGTTTATTATTATCATACAATATATAATTATTGTTAAATGAATAAATATGCAGCGAACGATGATAAACGTGCGCGTTTCATCGATTCGAAATCCATCTTATTTCAGCACTGTCTATTGCACATCGTATTGTTTGTGAGCGAGGCCCAACAAACACACAAACAGCAGCACGCTGTGAGAAGCTTTCTTTCCAACGACGACGACGAAGAATAAATTACTTCGATGGCACAAAATTGACATAATGATCACATGCGTATTTAAAATAATAGACATGAATTTCAACTTTTCAGTGCAAATGACATTTTTCGGAAATTGATAGTGACGTAACAAAAGTTATGATTAGTGTATTATGTGAAGAGTTCAGAGTTAAAGTGAAATCCAGTTATATTCCCGGTTGAAATTGCTTTTCTGCGAAAAACATGTTATTTTTAATTTCGTATTAAAATCAGTCGATATGTAAATTTTAGTTGCTGGATTCAATCTAATTTTGAGGTTTTCGTGTATTATATGCTATAGGTATGGGTGGTTTATTCACGGAAATTGATAATTAATTGATAATGGACATGTCCTTGTCTAAATCATAAGTGTATTGACATTATCATCGAAATTTGCTTGTTTGCCAGCTCACAAGTTGTGATTTTGTTTACCAACAGCAACATTCTAATTATGCCTTATACAACAATCTTGGGCTCATGCGATTATTTCTTGTTCCCAAAAGTATAAAAGCTTATAAAAAGCAATTGATGAGCTAAAGACTGTATTCCTAGAAAAGGTTAAATTCATATCAAAAAGCGCATGCATAAAGTCCATACTTCGACGATTGAAAGAAATACTAGCAGAAATAAATAATATCTGAAGGGTATTAACTGCTTTGAAGAATAAAAAACTATAATGATGAATAAATAAATATATAATATTTGAAGGAAACTATAGACTCTAAGTAATTTAGACAGGTTTATAGGATTTTCAGGAAAGTCAATATTATTCTTTGAGTTGTACTTCAAGAAGGAGATAATGAAAGTAATTTATAAAAATATGTATTATAATTGATGATTAACGATGATGGAAATGAATTAAATGAAAGACAAAATTTTTGACAAAACGAAAAATGGTATAATAAATCAAGCCAATTCTCGGTTGCATCAGATATTAATAGAAATATGACAATTAAATAGAGGAGAAACTCTCTTTACAATTTTAAAGAACGTCCAATTTTAAAGGTAATAATGACAATGACGGAAGTAAATTAAATAATCGCTTTCATCTTTAGGCAATAGTTACAACAAAGTGCAAGAAAAACACTATTAAATATTCTCAAAAATGCAATATATAGTTAAACGAAAGTCTTTTGAGACGAACAACACTGCACAGGTATTTAAAATTCGGACAACGCTTTTATTGCCTACTTGCATATTATTGTATTTCAAGTCGCTCATACAAATTCACACCTTACATCCGTAGGCAAAATACATATTACAAGTATTACAACATATATATCTAACAAAAAATAAACATTTCGTATAATAGAGGTAAAGAAAATAAACACAAATCGATGCATTCGTATTTTCGATGATGATGCAACACAATTTACGTTTTAGAGTGACTTTGATGGTAAAAAATGTAAGTCGCATGACAATTATAAACGATTTTTGAATGCTATCGTACATAAAGCAAACGAGAATCTAATCGACGTGTGTCACACAGTCATTTTGCAGCTGCTTCTTTCCATCAACAACGATTTGTAGGAGATTGCATACAATGTGAAGAGACGCGACGACGATGAACGTCTTATATCTATGATACCTATCAGCGCAGATATCACGGCCATTCGCAAAAAGCAGCAAATAAAAACTCTGTCGATTGTTACTGTATATGCAATGCAGCGCTCGTCGATTTTCATTCAATCATCAACAAATATTTTAGTTGTGCGAATTTTCTGTATCACCAAACTTTTAATGCGTTTATGAAAATTAATGAATCTGTCACTTGGAACGAGAGCCAATTTTGCTTTGTTTACAAACACACACATATTAGTTTATGTAAATGCCAATTATTCTAACAGTTACTGAAATATTATTGCACGCGTTAAAACTATAATTATTGTTAATTAAATTTATATAGGTATACTGCAACATTGTTTTTTGATCATCAACACAATTAATGTAACAAAAAAAACTTACCAATTTTAACTTAACGCCTCGAAATCGATGCAAATTGCACACTCCAAGCGCAATTTTTATCTCTCCGAAATGTGCAATTTAATGAACATTTCGCGCGCCGCATAAATTTAGCGTTTTGCGGCGTTATATGTGTAAGATTGCCAAATTGTCGGTTCATTATAGTGTTGATTCAAACATAATGCAAACAAAATTATATTAATTATGCTAACTCCCTAAAGTGCTAGTTTAAATATTGTTGTATTTGCAAATTTGCATACAACAATAATGGGTGTAAATTGCGTCTGGCCTTTGGCTTATTAATTAATAATTTTGAGACGCGGCGTAATTGTGCAAAAACGCGCTGTTGACATGATGCCGCTTCGAAATTAATTAAGAAATATATAGTGATACTGATGATAATTAAAAAATTGCAAATAATATTTCATTTTATAACTTCTTAATAGAATTCTTGCGTGCACTTTTATATGTTGTTGCCATGTTGCAAAATTAATTTTACGAATTTAATAATATTTCTATAAGTATTAATTTGTTGTTGATGTTGTTGTTGTAGTATAAAAATTAACGGTGCATATTTACTAGATATTTCACAGAAAATTAACAGCAACATTGTACATAATTGTAAGTAAGTACGTTACATAGTTACAGCGAAAAATGTATTATTTCATCATTTGTGTCAAGTTTTAATAATTCCTTAATGAAACTTCTATTCATTTTTATAGCATTACGTATAGTATCAATGATTTCATTAAATTGGCAGGTAATTCGAAAAATATTAACCGAATGTGTTATTTAATTATTAAAATTTTTCATTTTTATTATAAGCCATCATCATTGAATCATTGAATCCTACATACATATTATTGTTTAAACCATTTTTCAACGTTTTGCAACAACAATTCCTACTAATTTTAAATATTTTTCGGAGAAATTAGTGATTAGATCTAAAACGTAGAAATTTTATACATATTCAAGTAGTATTCTTCGTATTTTCTATGAGTTTCTACGGAAAACAGTTTAAACTTTAACTGCTTAGTCTTAAAAAAGTCAATTTAGCTTTTTTGCATTGACTATTACTTATTTTGTATCATATTTGGTACTCGAAGAAACTTTTGTTCCAAAAATCATAGATAGTTTTGTATGAGTAGTCGCTTATGAAGGTTTTCTTAGATTCTACCAAATATTGTGCAACCTACATTTTTCTTATAGACTATTAGACATAAAAAGTATCCAAATTCTTATTTTTAACTCTACATTATCAAATAATACTTCGAAAATATGGCTTAGACTGTTAATGTAAAATCACTCGAAAAATTTGAATTTTTACTTAATTTAGTTGCAACGTAGTAAGAAATCATTAAATAAAGTTGTGCATTTTTAATAGATTAGTATATCTATAACATTTTTTGCTAATTAGAAAAAATAATATCTAATTATTTGATAGAAATATTAATAATGATAATAAGCAAAGGATAATAATAACACGTGGATGTTTTAAAATGTAAATTATCTTTCATAAATTGAACATAACAAACATGTAATGAACATATTATTTAAAATCAATTTTTATATAACAATCTTGTTAATTGGATACATGACTTATAAATTTATCAATGTATACAAAATTTACGTTGTTTACACGTTTATGATAGATACATTCTTGACGCATTACTATTTCAAATGATTTGTTATGTATGTAAAATTTACGACATTTCAAAGAAGATGAGCGACGACAACATTGTAAAGTCGTTCTGGCTGCGGCAACACCAGCCAGTTCAATGCAAAATAAGAAATAAAAAATAAATTCAGCGCAGCACAGTTGGTTACTTTGATTTATTCAAATGCTAAGGCCGCGAACAATTAACAGCAGCGCGCAGCACATGCGAAAAAATAAAAATCATTTTGATGTCAATGCCTCTTGTGCATTAACGCTTGCAATTTTGTAATGAAAACGTAGTACAGTGGGAGATTACGAATAAATTAAATTAATTATTGCGCGCCTTTAATTGCTCGCGCCGAGCAGAAACACAAAATAAAAAGCGCGCGAGCATTAGTTGTGATTGAAATGCGAAATGAAATAAAAATTAAAAGTGCGGGAAATAATGAGACTCTGGCAAGTAAGCGTTTTTCATTGCAGCAAATGGACGTCGTCGTCGTCGCCGTCGAAATAAAATAAAAACACGACAATTACGTTAATATAAATAATGCAGAAATTCAAAACAATAGAAATTGAAATAATTTAGCGATTAGTTTAAATTATATATAATTAACATGCGCCGCGAATAATAAAATCAATTTGCATTTATTCGTTGAACGCTAAAATATAAATGATGGCTTAAATAATAAATCAACTTCCTTATTTAAATACCTATACGGATACGCATAGTGCAGTTTTCGGTGATTGCAAAAATATCGTATATCGATCAAATTAAAACGGGAATAAATTCAGGCTCTAATTACTTGAAAACGGCGCTCGCGAAATCATTATATTAAATCACCGTTATAATTATTTATTAAAATTATGAATTTTATTTACCTTGTCTAGGTGTACGAATGTATATGTGTATCTATCTAAACGCATTTATATAATATAAATAATTATTTATTTAACAGCCAGCATATATTATACATTCGATTGTTTTTCCGCAATGCGAATTAAATAAAAGTAAATTTAAATTCAACTATATTCAAGGCTATGTTTCAGTTTTTAATTAGGATGCGAATCGATTCATTATCAAATTATAACGTTGTTGCATCCTCTCCATTATTTTTTAATTAATTTATTTTTTGTTTGTGCACATCATGCACTTTTTGCATTTAATTGATGGAGCGTGTAAAATGGTTTATTACTATAGTATATAACAATGGCCAAGTTTGGCTGTTTTTTCCGCAATTAAATTTTTCAGTTTTATCATCGCACGAATAAGCTAACAATAAAAATTATATCCCACTACTTGTTGCTAATTAATTTTTAACTAAAAGTTTCGATTAACGGCTTAAAATATTTCAAATTAATAATCAAGTTTTTTTTTTAACTAAATTTAATCGAGGTTGTGCTTTAGTCAAAGTTTATTGACATATATTTTTTAAGAAGTGACAAAGTTTGTTTGGGATTTCTTTAAACTTCGCCTGAATTTTTCTTTACTGCACTGAACAATCTATTGCGAATAAGTTTTTTTAGTAAAAATGTTTCAAATTAACTAATCCACATTATTTTTACCGAAATTGTGATTTTTATTGCTCAAAATTTAGTCGATTTGTACCAGATTTAGCTTTAATGAATATTTTAACTAAAAAGTGACAAAGTTTGTCTGGGATATCTTTAAAATCCAACTGAATTTTTCTTTGCTATATTGAAAAATATATTGCGAATAAGTTTTTTAGTGAAAAATGTCGCAAATTAACTAATTCACATTATTTTTCCGAAATTGTGATATTTATTGCTCAAAATTTAATCGATTTGTGCCATATTTAGCTTTAATGAATATTTTAATTCAAAAATGGCAGCTTTTCGTTAAAAGTATACTAAAAAAGTCTATAAGATTTAATTCTTTTTTAACAAAATATCTTAAACTTTATTAGTGACAAAGTTTGTTTGGGATTTCTTTAAATTCCAACCAAATATTTCTTTACTACACTGAAAAATATATTGCGAATAAGTATTTTTAGTGAAAAATGTTTCAAATTAACTAATCCACATCATTTTTTCAAAGGTTTTGTTTGGTTATGCAAAATTCAATAGATTATCTAAAAAATACTCCCAATAATTCTTAAAACATTTTCCTGATTCCACACGTAGATTAGCTCAAAAATGGCACAGCACACACACACAAACACCGTTCAAAAAATGCAACAATAAAGAATTCATTGCGATTCGAAAAAAGTGCATTGTTTGCAATCTTTTTTTGTCGTTTCACATCATCATCGTGAAAACGCTAAAAAACGCAGCGCCATTCAACGAACGATTTCCTGCATTTTCTGAAATCTTCATTAAAACGCCGCCGTGATGTACATTCATACAATTCGCTATTTGTTTTCGATCCCGAGCGCTAATTATCCATTTTTTTCCCTGTGAGTGTTTCTGTGTATATGTGTGTATGCACGTGTAATTGGTAGATTGAGGTTATGTATACAAAAATCGTACCATCTAAAAATAAACCGTAATCGGACAGTAAAACAAAAAAAAACACACGGAACGTAATTGAGTTGTAATGATTTTCCTCGATTTGTTGGTCGAGTAAATAATGTATATTTTTATTTGTGTGTGTGTGTGTGCTTTGCGGGGGGAAATTGATTATTATGTCATTGCGAACGATAATGAGCGGCTAAACTATAAAATTAATGAAATTAACACGCGGGCACAGCTTCTGCGGCTCACTTGTTGCATGAACGAACGAACGAACGAACGAACGAACGAACGAACGAAAAACGGCGCACGGCACGTTGTGGCGATAATTGTGTCAGTCGAAGAAGGCGTGTGTGTGGATTCGATTTTTTTTTCATCGATTCATGCTGCCGGTGGTGGTGTGGTAGTGATTCGAATCTATTTATGCACCAATTAATTCAAAAACGTGGCCTTGCCGGGCCGGACAATTTGCGTATAGACATATATGTAAATTTCGCAAGAATGTACGGTTAGGCTCTACTTCCCAATTCAATTACGATCGATGCATAGTTTGCACCTTTAAAACAACACCAAACGGCTTGCCTTGCCTCTCCATTCGCATGGATAGATAGCCGTGACATTTTGTTTCCTCCGCCGTTTTTCGCCGCGCGACAGCTGGCAATGATGCTGGCTGTTCAATTTGCTAATCAAATAATCTATGTTAGGAAGAAAAAATGATGTTTCCTCTTACTTTGCACATTTTAATCTAACAGTTTATTTGTATCTGTGTAACCTTAATATTTCTGCAGTGGCGTTGCTGAACGATTTTATTTCGTTCGTTTTGCAAAACACGGCTAATTTGGAAAGCGCTCAATTTAATTCAATCATAATTGTACTAACTGTGTAACATCATTAACATTTTGTTTAATATTCAAATATATTTTACAGTGAAAATATAAAGATTTAATTGAATTTCACAATACTTATACTTAGTTTCTTAGCGCAACTTAAGGAGAGTAATATTAACGTAACATTGCGGTTGCTAAATATTAAATGAAGCTTCTTAATTTTGGAGTGAAACTGTAAATATTTAAAGAGAATTATTTATCGCCATGAAATTACATTAAAACTCTAGTCTGGAATTTCACAATACTTTACACAAAATTAAGACGACAGGCAAAATAATTGATACTTGCTTTAAAATTTTAAGTGAAGATATTTCATAGAAATTATTAAATGAGTTTAATTAATTGTGATATAACTCAAACCACTTATTTAACTTAAATTAGACACCACTATATAGGTTTCAAGACATTTTGTTCTAAAAATGAGTCTACTAGACTGAATGATATTTACTCCCTTTTCATTGTCTAAATTTGTAGCTCCTCAATAGTGTTCCGCTAAAATTCTGTCAAAATTTTTCGGAGTTCTATATAAAAGTCGTTAAATTCGCATAAAGAAACATTTTACGAAAACGATTTTACAGTATCATTTAAACACATCGATTCTCTTGTCTATTTTGCTCCAAATTTTGTTAAATAAACTTGGGAATCGCTAATCTAAACATTAAAACCCACCTACAGCTCAAATTAAGCGACTTTTCAAGGGGTATTTAAAAGAATTAAACTTTCTACAAATTATTTCAAAGTTAACTGTGTTTTATAATAAATTTTGCGAAGGAATCAACTCTTAAACTTTTTGGAATTTCATCCTTCTCGCATATAAAAGGACCGGGCTGAAATGATAAAATTCCTTCATATAAAATGAATCACCATCTGTTTGCTTTGTATTATAATAAATTTCAAACGTAATTATTTTAATATTAAAATAGTGAGCAATTTAATTTTTGCGCTGGTTAATCTTTCTAACCAAATTGAATTTAATTACAAAATGCATGGATTTTAATAATTCATTTTTACGCGTTGAAATTCCAATTTCCTGCAATTATTATGCGCAAT
>JARJDW010006894.1:0-11028 GCA_030264715.1 Adinopsis sp. GC000173 | reverse complement strand
GCTTTGATTAAAATTGTTACCTGGTTACTTTTGAGAGATGCTACTAAGGTTCCCACCATTTTATTAGCGGCCTCTATGAGTAATAATAGTTGAAAATATAATTTATATAAAGCTTTGGCTAAATCTAGAAGGTAATCTTCATGCCTTGTATCACCAATTTGTCCGCTTAGCATTTCTAATTTTAGCGACGTTTTCACAGCATCAGAAAACTGTAAATTGATATTCTAGATTAGTTAACATCACTTCCTCTTTCACTCCTTTATAAAAGCATTTACCATTGTAGCCTGATCACGTTTATCACAGAATGTTTCAAGATGTTCTTGTACCTCCAAAATCCCATACCGTAAACTCTCATTCAATTTTGTACTATTCAATGCAGTCGAGTTAAACCAGATAAAATGTGCAGGCAAAATACGCAAAGTAACAATGTCAATCATTGATGATAAGCGCGAGCTGATTAATTTAACAATTGCTGTATCGCTCGATTTGGACAGATGCGCACAAGCTTCCTTTGTAATGCTGATTGACGACGTCGAAATACTCTACACACAAAATATAAAAAAAAAACATACATAGAACTGTAAAAAATATTTTTTATTGATATTACCTTGATTA
Source organism: Adinopsis sp. GC000173 (assembly GCA_030264715.1). Taxonomy (NCBI): domain Eukaryota; kingdom Metazoa; phylum Arthropoda; class Insecta; order Coleoptera; family Staphylinidae; genus Adinopsis; species Adinopsis sp. GC000173. The sequence continues at coordinate 10,413 of JARJDW010006894.1, read as the reverse complement.
AACGCTGCAATTGATGGAATAATTGCAAAGCATTACCAAATGTCTGCGAAAGATTTGTTTGCACGTAATTGGTCCATGTTTCAAGCGTGTCGCTTCGCGGTATTGGACGTATATTGTGCATTAACACAGACATGTTCGGTGATGCATTGCACGGAGTGACATCTCCCAAATCTCCTGTCGAGGATCCACTAGACAAGCAAAAAATATATTGATTATATTTATAGCGCAATTACAACAAAGATTTCTGATAACGATTACAAAGAAATAATTTATTATTACCTTGTATCGCTTCGAGCACTCGAATCTTGTCTGCTTCTTGCTAAATTTAATGATGATGGTGGAAAAACAGAGCTACCCGTATTTGAGCTGCTTTCAAATTCTGGAGCGACAGCAATTTCATCCAGTGGTGATTCAGAGCCAATTTCATCATCAGATGATTCCTCGGTAACAACTCTCTGGATAAATTAGGTAAATAACATCATTATTTATATAATTTTACGTTCATGAATTAAAAAAAATCAAACCTTTCGCACAGTTAATACAGGTGTTTGCTCACTGATGCTATCCTCCATTTGTTTAAAGCTCGGCTGTTCTTCTTCGCCTTCACTTAGCGGACGTCTACGAACGCCCCAATTGAAATTGTCGGTGCTCTCGCCCTAGAAACAGTTTTCAAAATTAGCCATCATTTAAATTATAAATATAATTATCCAAATTACATAAATCCGTTAGATAATATAATAACGATTAATACTTTAATCTCGGCATGTTTAAACTGCCAAATCTTTGAAACGTGCAGTTTAGTAAATCTATCATCAAATATTTGTTTTATTAATGAATTATTATATATTACCTCAATGCTTTCGCTCTCGTATTCCAAAAAGTCGAAATCTTTAAATACGCCAAAGTCGGCTGTAGCATCATCACGTCTCGATCCTCCACTCAAATCATTATTGGCAGCTGATACTTCTTCGGTACTTGAAGCCATGCTCGACTGTCTTTCCAATATATCTGAACTTTGACTGAATATTACCTAAAAGATAAATGGGTAAAGTAGTAAATTTGATAAACACGACAAAATAAGTGTTAAATAATGTATATACATATTTATACAAAACGCAAAATTTATTTATGCGACTATATAAAAGCATGCATTGTTTATGCTTTACATTATATATTAGCTTTGAAAATTTCTATTAAACAAGACAGAATAGTAAAAAACATACTTTTAAAAAAAAAATCAATTATTTAACAATTGACCATTTTATATATCATTCATTGTTTGTATTTATTATTTAATGGCAACCAAATAAAACACAGGTAAATAATAAAAGCCAATATTTAAATAAAAACATTTAATTAAAAAGGCCAATGAATTTAATAATAAAAATCCACCTAACATGATTTTTTTATTTACAGCAGGTCTGGCCAACTCGTTGCCTACATACATTTGATACAATCAGTGGTGTACTGCTAAAATTTATTTTGCCGGAACGCATAAATGTAGTAATTATAACAATAATATTAATTTTAATTATTAATGAATAGAGTAATCGATAACTCAGGCTGATTGTTAGTTGATTTTAATCATTGTATATATTTGTCTCTATTTTGATTAACTTTAAAACGTCTGTAAAACAACAGAACAACAGTGATTTACTATCATTACAAAAACATGCAAAAAACAATATATAATTTGATAAAAAATAAAAAAACGTAGAATAGCATGTTGTTTTAGACGTTCGTCAAAATATAAATCAGAAATTCTTCTAATAAATAGTTCTGGAACGCATCCCACACTTAAACGAAGTATTGGAACGCGTTCCGTCTCTAAAATGAAGTACCGGAAGAACGTTGCAGCGCGTTTCGGCTCAGTACACCACTGGATACAATGATAATAAAATGCATTTGCAACCTGTTATTTCTAAATTGTAATTGATGTAATATTCATCTTGCCAATACATATATACCGATTTTTCTCTATGACAAAGTAAGTATAGAATTACTTATTCTGTTTAGTGTTACGCTAATTTACACGCATGATATGATATGTTCAATAAGTAGAGTTCTGGAACGCGTTCCACCCTTAAACGAAGTATTGGAACGCGTTCCGTCTCTAAAATGAAGTACCGAAAGGACGTTGCGTTGCGTTTCGGCTCCAGTACACCACGGATTATAATAATAATAAAATGTATTTACAACCTGTTTATTTTCTAAATTTTAATTGATTATCGTGCCAATATATATCGATTTTTCTCTATGATGAAGTGAGTATAGAATTACTTTTTCTATGTAGAGTTACGCTAATTTACATGCATGATATAATATGTTCAATGGGCCCCCCAGCTCAGCCATTTGGGTTGGATAGCCCTGATATATAATATGTACAGGCATATTCTATATGACATTACATGCATGATTAACGATCTAATGTCTAATTCAATCAAATAATAAGAATTCTAAATTGATTAAATTACATATTGAATTACTCAAGCTGAAGTAAATACAGCACCACATACGTCAAAGAATCTTTGATATGTATAGTAGTAGTTAAAGAAGCATTTTGATGTGGTGCACATAAATGTAAGACAAACAGCAGCAACCAAAACGTTTCGGTTAAGCGACAACGTGTATTTGTTTTGAAGAGAGTGTGTTTTGTGTATGTGTGAAAATTTTTGATAGTTGTTACCTTTGAATATATAGTACTAATGAAATCGTCCTAGGAAGGCATTGTATGAAAATTATTATTAATAATGTATTTATTTGTAGAAAAAGCTCGCGCACGCTTTTAAAAATCAGCTCATCTTAATAAATCATCTAACATTAACTATTGATAAATATAAATATTCAAAATCATGCGATAATTAATAATATAGAATATTTATAAATAATTAACATTCAAAACAAAACTAATCTATTATACAATAATCAATAATCTTCAATAGTATTTCGCTTAATATAATATTAAATTCACTTACCGATGGTGATTTTGGCAAGCCCACTCTTTGACCGCATGTTGTCAACAGATTTACCAAACATTCACGGACCCGTCCCTAAAACAATAATGGAAATTAAAGTATAATATTATAATTAAATACAATCCATTCGAATCATAGCAGTATTAATAGTAAATTCATTATCATCCCGTTTAGTTATAAGCGTGGTATTTACATTTACTGAAACTAGAACAGCATCAACAATCGTACCTGAGACATCCAAGGCCGTTTCCATCCCGACAATGAGCCAGTGTCAGCTGGACTTAAAGAACAGGAACGTCGTGGCGATGCTACAATAGTTAATGCTTGTTGATCTTCCTGTTTGTTCAATTTGAGGAACCTTCGGCCGATTACAGGTGTTTGTGATAGATCAAATGTGAAGTCCATCGTGCGACCTAAGTAAACAAATACACCATTCAACAAATGTCTTAAGCAAAATAGGCAATTAAATTATGAATATACTGCACTTGTCGAACTAAATGTTTTTTTTAAGAACTTAATTCAAACAATCTTAATATATTATATACGAGAAAAAAAAACACGTAGGCAGCATGTGCCGATTAAAAAAGATTAACGCATTTCGCGTTATTTCTTTATTATTATTAGTTTTATATAAAAAAAATTCCCTTCCCACCTATCCATCAAAAGTGTTCCGGACACACATTTGGGATTTAAGACTATTATATATTTTCCCCAACTACAGCCGGATTTGAACCTATGACCCATAAACTCAACATATGAAATAAATTAATTATGATTTAGAGTTTAATGATATCAAAAGCGTTCCAAACATACGTTTGACACTTTAAGCCATTATAATTATTTACTAATATATTAATTTTATAGATTGTCGAAGTAGACGTTGTCCTCAACGGTATCTCACATATAATTAATTGTAAGATGTTAGTAACAGGCAAATTATATATTTCTTTCCCGTAAAACAATATATTCTATTATTTGTCTATTCTATATTTCTTTTTTAAATAGAAAATTTAGATATCGCTATTAAAAATAAAGATACTAACTAACTAACGACTACACAATTCGAAATTCAAGAAAAATTAACATTTTCTCTGGTACTAAAAACTTAAAAAAAAAGAAATCCTGAAACTTGTGAGTTGTGCCCACTATTGTAGGTAAATAACGAAATGATAATCTTATTACAATACTGTATAATATATACCTGGCAGTTCCTTTTTAGAAAATACGTCAATATCGCTAAACGATGGATGCGGGACATTAATATTGCTATCCCAGTGACTATGTATGGAGGTTGGCGGTGCTACCAAACTGCTCGATCGTGTAACAACCAATTTCAGTATTTTTAACGATTCTTTCCAATGTATGCCTTCAATGTAACGTGCAATAACTCGCAGCAGGTCGGCGTTAATTGGTTGTGCAGCGGCGGACGCCAAATCGACGTAATGTAGCATACAATGTATGATATTTAAAACAGGTAGCTGTAGATTAATTGGCCCCTTTTCGAGAACTTCCACCAAGAATGTAAGCATATTTAAACTTAGATGCGAATAGGTATCGTAGAGGTATTTTATGACGCATTTAGTCCATTGAAAACTTTCCTTGCTGAACGTACGGCGACTGTACAGATTCATTACCGTACCTAAATTCTCCAATTTCTTGCTCTTCTCAATGCTAACTTGTGCGATTATTTCAGCGCTTCGCGTACAAAGTTCGTTGGCGTCCTCATAGTTTAACAGCATGTATGGTAGTAAAGCGATCACGTTCATTGGAAATGCAATACTTTGAGATGGATCAACTACGAGAAGATCCAATAGTGGAGTGAATTGTGAAAGGAGCGCAACAACCGGCTCATAGATGTTTGGATGTGTGCAACCCTGTAGATTTTTATATGTCATTTAAATATGATAGTCTATCTGCCTACGCAAATAATATTTACCTTTAACAGTAGCGCGTGTACGCCGGGAAATGCAGTCCAACGCAACTGTGATTGCAATTTTTCTACTTTGTCACGTGCGTCAGGCCGATCAAGCGGTAAACGATGCATAACACGTGCCAATAACCGCAACGCTAATAGAAATTCGTGCTCATAATCAGATTCTAACAAAGATACCGACAACCAAAATAATTGCGCCAATATCGTCATTTTATCGTCTTGAGTGGCGGAATCCCCAAGCAATTTTAGACTTTGCGCTGAACGCGATCGCGATAAATTCGAGCAGAATTTGGTTTGTTGGCTGGATGCACAACGATTCTCCATTTCGCTCGTCACGCGATTGCCGCGTATCTCCTTGTTGTCGCCGCAGCTCGCCGATGGCGACGATGAGTTCTTTCGCAAGCAATAGCTGACGCTGTAACTGGTGCTCCTTGCATGTCCGTTCTGATTGAAGAAATGCGGTAGTTCGCCGCCGACGATGACGTTTTGCGAACGCTTCAGCGCCGTTTCCTTATTGTTTAAATTCGGCGTGGATTTGAAGAAATCGCGCATTAGATCTAGTGGACGGAAGTCGGATTCTAGATAATCCACGGCCGATTCTAATGTTAGCAGCAGCTCGGTGACGTAACCTGTTATGATGAACACAGATATAATAAAAGTTTAATTGAAATGCCAAATCATTAGTACAAGTTTGGAAACTTATCAATAAATTGATCAATTAGGGATAAAATATTAAGTTTCTGCAAGTATTTTTAGAAATTCAAAGTTTGTAATTTTATATCAAAAATCCTTCACTTTATTTCTTAGAAATTTCATGAGAGTAATAAACTAAGAATAGAAGATCAACTTAGTTAGAGAATATCAAGTAAAATTTAAAACTTAATAACATTCTTTTTATTTTTAATCATTTTAATATTAAAATATTTATTGGATACTCTTATGATCTATTTATGATAAGTACGTTTTTCTTTCATGAACATTTAAATTCTCTGTCATATATTCGCCTCCATTTCTCAAAAGTTTGACGTTAGTATCTCTAATAAATAAAAATAGTTTTTAAGCTGTTATAAGCTGGCGAAATATAATATTAAAAACAAATTACTTTTCAGAACCGCGTAAGTTTAGAAGTTAATAATAAATTAATAATAAAAATAACGCCATAAAAAGAAATAGATTAATGTAGTTACCAATGAAATTATATCATTATTGGAATGTGCTGGAAGTAAGAAATAAGATTTTGTCCATGCTGTCCGACAAACCACACAAGTTTTCGTAAACATAATTTATAGAAATACAACCCAATTGTGACGGCTACAAAATTCTTTTTTCAGGTGCTTAGAATAGTGCGACATCATTAATTGGTAATCTTATATCAAAAATCCTTGACTTCATTTCTTAAAAATTTGGTCAAAGTAATAAAGTTAGAATATAAAATCAATTTAATTAGAGGCTGCGTCAGAATACCAAGTACAATTTAAAACTTAATAACTTTGTTTTATGATCTATATATGATAAATATGTTTGCCCTTTCCATTACTCTTCTTTCGTAAAAATTTAAATTCTCTGTCATATATTGTCTCTTCTACCTCTAATAAATAAAAATAATTTTTAAGCTGTTATCAGTTGGTGAAATATAACATTAAAATTAAATTACCTCCCAGCACAGGGCGAGTTTAGAACTTAATAATAATTTCATAAAAAATATATATATCAACACAAAAAAAATCTTGGGTCGGTCGATAAATGTGTTAAATGGAATGTGCTAGAAGTAGGACATAAGATTTTGTCCATTCTTTCCGACAAACCATACATGTTTTCGGAGAAGTAATTGATAGAAATACAACTTTATTGTGATAGCTGCAAAATTCTTTTTCTGTCAAAAAATGCTTGAAATAGTGAGATTATTACTACGGCTCTTAGAAAGCTGACAATGTGTGAAAGAACATAATTGATAAACAAATTTCAGGAATTTATGAACATTGTCATAAAAATGCATACATATTCATCATATCTAGATTTAAAAAAATGTACAATATGTGTAAATTGCAATTATAAAAAATATATTTAAAATAAATGGCAATTTAAAAATATTTTATCATTAAAAACATTTATGAATTCCACTCTGTTAGGTGTAAATATATTTCATAGAAAAACTAACTAAAAATACAATTCCGAAATGCTTGAATATTAAAAATTCCAAACTGAAATAAAAAACAGACAATAGAATTTATATAATTCAATTCTTTCATTTCCATTTTTTACAAAATTTATCACAACTTCTTATGTTGTATGTACATAATAAAATATTTATATTCTTATTTCAGTAAAACATTTCATGGCAGTTAAATAAAATATACAGATGAAGTAATAGATTAAAATGTGAAGAAAATATTAATAACCTAACAGAGTTGTACCTCAAATGTAATTTCAATGCGTCAACTTTAAGTAATGGATTTTATTGTTGAATTGATAATTGGAATTTTTATGTTTATTCTGACATTTAATACAAGAAGTTTTTTCGGAGGCAGTTTAGACCCCTTTAGGTCTCCTTAGAGACTTAGACATTTCTAAGCATATAATCTAACTAACTTCCGTTTTATGTGTTGTACATTTATTTTCAAACGATAGAAAGTTGAAACTTCCGCGCTAACAGCTTTTATACAAACGATATTTGCAATTCAATTACGTGTTGAATTGTTTTAGTAAAATTTTTCGCTTTTATCCAAACAGTACGAGTACTTTCGATCCTCCGCAAATTGTGAAGCAACTATGTGAGACTTTTAAACTTCATGATAAGTTTAATACAGAACAACATCAGCATACTAATTTCTGTTTGTCATGCCTGTAGAATAGTCCGATGATTTTCATTTTAAAGAAATTGGACTATAAAGCAATATATTTACAGAAACATGAACATTAAAAACTGATTAAAACATGTTTACTAGCTACTAATAAAAGCAACGTAATTGAATTTTCAGGAAGCAATTTGATGTAAAAATTATATAAGAATTATGTTTACCTTGCATATCTTCGCCTTGTTCCGCTACAGTCTCCACTAATCGACTTAAAATATCTGATAGCATCCTTGATGTAATTGGAACGCGAAGCGCCCGATAGATTTGCAACGAACGTCCGGCATAATGTCGAGACGAACAGCTTAATCCCAATTGCAGAGCGGTTTGCGCCCATCGTTCATTGATGTGTGCATTCGGCAACGAATCTTGAAACACTCGCAGCACATGCTGAAGAAAGATATCAATCTGTTCGGCGCTTCGTACCTGCCACACTTTAGCGGTGATGTCTTCGTACAGCCATAGCGGTAGATTTAAGCGCGTTGCTAGAAAATTAATCAGCGCTTTGATGACGTCCTGTATGGGCAAGTTTGGACCAATTTCGGGTCCGGTCCATACCGCGGTATCTTCATCGGTAACGATTACGGGCGGCGGGACTAGTGGATCCTTAATTTTTTCACCTTCAAACATTTCGCGATTAATTATGTACTTTACGTAAGGTGTGTGGAAAGTGAATCTGATACTAATAAAGTACACAAAATCAACATTAAGAGCGATACAGTACAAGGTGGGTCAACATAGACTCGACAATTAAAAAAAAAACACAGTTTAATTTTTTTTACTTTTTGTAACCAGGTATTAAATTCTTCCATCTAATAATATTCTTTTCACTTAAAAGCTGCAAAATTTATATGCATTTTAAATGATCAAGTCCAAGTTGATCCACCTTTTGTAGAATAAGTATAATAATACTGACGCACGCAAGTAAAAATAATAAAGAATTCAATCAAAACATGCACGGCAAGAGCTACATACGTAAAAAAATAATTCAGATTCACCTTTTCAACTACGAAATAAAAATAAAAAAAACTAACTAGATACTTCAGCATTCCCAGTTTGTTCTACACCAGCGCTAAGAGGAATGACAGGACCTTGTAAATAGCTATCAAACACAGGATCAGGTTCTAGAATAATAAACACAATTGTAATGCATTAACATTAATCCATACAAGATATCAGACAATTTCGATTCGTTACCTGTAAATATGTGATTTAGCACGGGTAATTGCGGTGTGGGAAGGCCTAAACCGAGCTGATTAGTCTTACTATTCAAGATGATGTGCGCAACAGTTAGATGATCGTTATGCTGCGCTAAAACGATCAACAAATTCAACAACAGCTGCCGACAGTGTTGATGCACGAGCGGTCGTGTATGGTCCAGGCCTAGGAATAGAATATGCAGCATCAACGGAACATGCACGGTCCAATCCAATTCGATTCCATCCACCACGACATCGCATAAAAGCATCACGGCCACATTACATCTACCACAAAAAAATCCGATTCAAAATGTATAACAAAATTTTGGGTTACAATATATCAACGTGGTGAAATAATAGCAATAAATGCATAAAAATCCAATAATTTATTGTTTGTTTACTTAACTACTAGTATTTTAGATATTTTTAGAATTTTTAATCTTCTGCTAAATTTGTTTGAGTGCTTGACAATTAGTAAGGTATTACGACTTCTTGGCAATTCAGAGCTCGCGACGATCAATATACAATTGCACTAATATAAGAAGAACTTGCATTTGAAATTTATTTATAGAATGCTAAAATTAACCTTCAATTTTTATTAAAATATAACTATAAATGGCCCTGGTTCACTTTAACTCTGAGTCCTCCATAAATAAATAATACATAAAATATCATATTTTATTTAAACAAAGTACGAATGAACTAAATTTAAACAAAATATTGGGAATCATTCCATAGTTTTCTTTAGACTTTATTATTTATATGTATAAGATATTCTATTTTCAGATAAATACATTAAATAAATCATTTGGTTGGTTGACAAAAATGTAGCTTTATTTGACAGTGTAAGAAGTAAGAAGTAGCGTTGATGTATTTCATTCAATTTCAGATAACTTCACGTATGTATGAATAATAATAATAATAAATATAATTTACCTTTTTTAATTAAGATTACTCTTTATATTGTTAATCAAGCAAGAGTTATTTTAATGCAAAATATATTTTATTAATCAATAATAGAACGTTCATAAGTGTTTGTATACATCTGAAGCTATCTGCAGTCATGTGTTAAAAAATCTAAATGTTTTAGATGTAATTACCGAACGCACTTGTTATAAACTAAAACTATATTTTTGTGAACTTCCAAGCGATTTATTTAATTAAAATGTTTCACCATATAAATACAGCAAATATATAATCAATTTCATTATTCTATTTTGAATGCACGTGTCTCGCCGCTTGTAATTAAAATTCGCGATTTGAAAGTCCCTTTGACGTTACTTTCAGACATCTCTTTAATTTGTTATTACTTTTTAATAAATGTATTTCGATTGCATACCTTATTCGCAGTTATGCCCAATCAATTTTTTTATTTGTTCAAGTACTGTTTTCTAGAAATTGAAAAAAGCTCTCTTCCAAGCACTTCTCAATTTTCGATTACGTTTGTGAAGGTC